>JZKD02S1878301.1:543572-567047 GCA_000966675.3 Picea glauca
AGTAATAAATAGTTATTAATTGTATAAGGGATACATCCTTTCATGGATGGTAACCATATATGTCGTTAGATTCTCTATATATTTGACACTCTCATTGTGCATCTATTCATCATATATTATCTATTTTATCTCATTATATATATTCTTATTCAATATATTTATCGTCCAATATGGATTACAATTATTCATTTCATTTATGATGGATGTTAATCATAAGAACCCGATTCGTTCTTTACAGGAGGGATGACATCATCATCTGTATGATGACGTGGAAATATGACATCATCATTTGTACGATGAAATGGGAGGATGATTTCAACATCTATATGATGATGCAGTAGGATGATGGCATCATCCGTACGATGACGTGGAAGGATGACGTCAACATCCTAGTTAGTAGGTGATGTTGCACAAGTGATGTCAACAGATGACACAACATTCTAGTCAACCACGATAGCCAATAAGGGAATGCCATGTGGCCCAATGAGGAGGTTCCATGTGGCAATATCTATAAGGTCAAATTAGTTTGGCAGATTCCTCCAAATATGACGGTCACCACTAAATTTGGTGAAAATATCCTAATTTATTGAATTCTCACTAAATTTGGCCGAGTCTGCCTTATTTAGTCGAGCATGGAAATCGATGCAAACAATACTTTTGGCATGCAAATCGATACTGTATGGAATGTTGCAAGACATAACATTGAAATTCATGTTGAGGGGAGGTCCCTAGGGGATGTTCAGAAGCCTGTCGAGTTTATACTCAAAAGTGGTAGAATTTCACAAGGAGTCCAGATTTGTCCACCAGAGCTCAAATGGCCTAGCCAAACATAATTTTCTATAAAAGCTAGTGGTGATGTTTGTCTATGTCTTAGAGTTTCATATATTAAAGGTGATTTCAGGAGTTGATGTAAACCTTTCTTTTGTATTTTCCTAAACCATTTCAGCATTCATTGTAAATTTTACCAATGATTATGTTTGTAAACTCTTAACAAGAATGTAATCCATATATCATCAAATACAAATTGCATATTTATGTAGATGTGGGCTTTTCCTCTTGATCTGTGAAAAACAGGAAACAGATAAGGAATGTGCCCTTTTGAATACATTTGCATGCAGTTGGTTATGGATTGAAGATAAAATTATACACAAACTCAACGATCACCTTAATTTTCAGTTAAACAATCTTGGATTAAACGCAAACTCAAAGCTTAACTTATTTTTCACAGCATTTTATACAAATTTTATAGACCTACTCATGATCAATACCGTGACCCTAGCATGAAGCACTGCATAATAGGAGTTGAGCACGTGGTAGGTTTGGTCAAATGTAATTCACATTGGATGCTTTTTAAATTCATGCATTCTTTAATCAGGCCAGTCGAAATGACTAGGTTACTCGTTTCCATGTATCAAAAAGTAATACACAGTGAAAGAAAGAGTCGTAATACTAAAGGTTTCGAATGTGAATATGTAGAGCTTCATGTACGCCCATTATCCATCATTTTCCATTGAAGGTTTAACTTGTGCAAAATTTTTATATGGACATTTCCATTGAGGTAGTACATTTTGTTAGATACTTTTCAGTGAACGTTTGTCTGGTGTAGAAACAGAAATTATTTTCCAGTGATGGGTGAACTTGTGCAGAAATTTTAGATGGACGTTTGAAGTAGTACATTTTGTTCATCATTTTTTATTGAAAGTTTAACTTATGCAAAAAAAAATTAATATGTGAAATATTTCTCCAATTAAATATTGCAATCAATAATTTATTATCAAATGAAAGAGAATTTAATAAGTAATAAGATGGATTATTTTTCAATTCAAGGTTGAATTTGTGCAGAAAATTTATATGGAAATCTCTATTGAAATAGTGTATTTTTTTATATGGTTGGTTTTTTAATAAAGTATTATTGGTCATTTTTCAATTCAATATTTAACTTGTTCATAAATTTTATATGGATATTTCCATTGAGGTAGTACATTTTTATTTATAGTTATCTTTTTTTTCAAATTCAATATTTAACTTGTTCATAAATTTTATATGGATATTTCCATTGAGGTAGTACATTTTTATTTATAGTTATCTTTTCAATAAAGTTTTTTGTTATTTTCCAATTCAAAGTTGAATTTTTGTTGAAAATTTTATATGAACATCTTCATTAAAGTACTACATTTAAGTTACATTTAAAGTTTGGTTGTCTTTTCAATAAAGTTAAGTATTTTCTAAAAACATAAAAGGTGAAACTTTTTATGTGAAACTAAATATTTCCTTAATTAAAATTTATTATCAAATCCAAAAGAATCTAATTTTTTTTATATCAATCTTAATATATAGATCAAATTAAAGATCAAATATATATATATATATATATATATATATAAATTTAATGATAATATGTCATTTTTCATTCAAAATTAAATTTATGGAGAAAATTTATGTGAACATCTTTTCTGATAAAATTGTGTTTCATGATTGTCTTTTTAATAAAATTGTGTATTTTTTAATAACATTTAACCTTAATTTTATATAAGAAAAATATTTCATTTATGATTAATTCTAAAAATTTTTATAAATTTATATACCAATTTTAATATATACATCAAATTAAATATTCAATATATCAAAATTTTAAAATTTAATTACAAACATTCAATATATCAAAATTTTAAAATTTAATTACAATTCCATGTTGAATATGTAAACTTTCACATAAAATTACAAACCATCATCTTTCATTTCAAAGTTGGAACTTGTGTAAGAATTTTATATAAATATTGAGGTAATCTATTTCAATTAACATTTTCATTTATGTTTGTAATCTTAAGAATTTAATAGATATTTTTTAATAATTATGTATTTTTTAATAATATTTAATTTTAATTTTATATATAAAATCAATTTTTTTTAAAAATTAACTATTAAATATAAAGTATTCTAAAAGTTTATATATCCATTATAATATTTACATCAAATTAAAAATTTAATATATCATAGTAATATTGGCATCAAATTAAAAATTTAATATATCAAAATTTTTATCTAATTAAAAATTCTAATATATCAAAATCACCAATAGTAATATTGGTATTAAATAAAAAATTTAATATATCTTGGTAATATTTGCATCAAATTAAAAATTTAATATATCAAATAGCTATATTTTTGGCTCTTAAGTTTGTTTAAAAATTGAGAGGTAGGTGTGACCGCATGAAAGGTCACGTGGTAGTACTTGAAACGAAGGGTAGGTTGGTGTATGTTTGTAGTAGGTTGTTGTGGAGTTGATTGAGGAGAAGTTTAACCATTATTTTTAATTATAAATTTAATATATCAAATTTTAATCAAATAGTTAATATTTTTGGCTCGTAAATTTGTTTAAAAATTGAGAGGTAGGTGTGAACGCATGAAAGGTCAGGTGGTAGTACTTGAAACGAAGGGTAGGTTGGTGTATGTTTGTAGTAGGTTGTTGTGGAGTTGATTGAGGAGAAGTTGAACTATTATTTTTATTAAATTTATGTAAAAATAACTACTTATTTTTGTTAATTTAAAGATTTACTTTTTTGTATGATAGTAGTTATGTGTTTTTTTTATTGTTAAGAATGTATATACAAACAAAATGTATGTAAGGTGGTTAAATTTTTATATGTTTTAATAAAGTAAATATATTCAAAAGAGATAAAAAGGAATAAGTGGAGTGATTATTTTTCAATATATCAATAAATAAGGTGGTTAAATTTTTACATGTTTTAATAAAGTAAATATATTCAAAAGAGATAAAAAGGAATAAGTGAAGTGAATATTTTTCTATATATCAATAAAGTAAATATAATCTAAGAAAATAAAAATTCATTATGTAGAGTATTTATCTTTTTACTTGTTTAAATAAAATAAATGAAAGAGAGAACTACAATAATTTTTTTACAAAATTTAATATTTGTTAAAATTATGTAGATAAGAAGGAATAAGTAGAGTGGTTATCTTTCTACATGTTTTAATTTATTGACCACTAAAGGGTCATAAAAATGCTATTTTTTATATTGATTTATTTTATTTTATTTGTTATGTTCAATATTAAAATTTATACATATTCTTCAAGTCAACATAAAACTAATATGAAAGTCAATGTTAACTCATTGCTATATATTCTTAGAGACAATACAATAAAAGGAATAAAAAGAAATATGTACACTGAATCTTTTTACTTGTTTAAATATAGAATAAATAAATAAAAAGTCATAATAAATTGTTTATAAAATACAATATTTGTTACAGGTCAAAATTTTCATGATGATATGTGTTCAATACATAAATTAGTATCAATATAGATGTCATTTTTGAGATGTCTTCGATTATTAGGTATATGTATTTTGAGGTCATGGTTATTAGGTATATGTATTTTGAGGTGATAATACTTGATTCATTTTTTCATCCTACTTCTTAATTTTCATGGATAATTTATCTTGCTCATTTTAATCATAGTTATTTATTCTTAGAAAGATCACATAGTGTAATGAGTGCTAAATGAAATATTTAATATCATGATAAACAAGTGTGAATGATGAAATAGATATAACAAGTAGTAAGTGGACTATTAAAGCTCATGAGAAATAAGTGTTAATGACACAACACAAGTAATGAGTGCTAAGTTGACTATTGAATCTCATTATAAATTGAAACTTAGTGTCATTAGGCACATGTAATGTGATTTGTAAGTAGCTAATGAAAAAATATTCATGTTTACTAAGGTACAAGTCCTAGAGGTGAGCATACACTGTTAGTTTTGCCACTTTCAATTCCTTATGTTCGAGCTAATGGGAAATACATTTTTTCTTATTTTAACTCCATTTCTTCACCCACTTGATGCAATGAGTATTAATTTCGTGAGCGTCACCTAATGGAATGAGTGCTAAATGACCTATTCAATCTAATGAGAAACTAGTCATTTTTATTGGGTGAATGTAATAAGTTTTAAGTGGATTCTTCAAGCTCCTAAACAATTAGTCTTGGCTACTAGGTGTATGTCCTAGAGTTAGAGATATGCTATTAAATTTGTTTATTAATTTCCATGTGAGCATCAACTAATGGAATGAGTGCTAAATGACCTATTCAATCTAATGAGAAGCTAGTCATTGTTATTGGCTGAATGTAATCAATTCTAAGTGGATTCTTCAAGCTTATAAACAATTAGTCTTGGCTACTAGGTGTATGTCGTAGAGTTAGAGATATGTTATTAATTTTGTTAATTGAACTAAATTTTTTATTGAAGCTCATAAAAAAAAATAGTGTTAGTTATTCAGCACATGTAATGAGTGTGATGTGGACTATTCAAGTTCATTAAAATTAGTGTCAAAAACTAGGCACATATAATGAGGACTATTCAAGTTCATTAAAATTAGTGTCAAAAACTAGACACATATAATGAGCTAATGCACTATTCAACCTAATGAGATGATTAGTCATGGTTGCCATGTGAGAAGACATGCAATTAGTTTATTTAGTTTTAATCACATTTCTTCACACCTATGGGAAATTCATTATTTTTTAAATTTTAGTCTAATTTCATGTAATGATTGCTAAGTAGAATCTTAAATCTTGGAGAGATTAGCCATAGTTATTGGCTGTATGTAATAAGTGATAAGTGGACTATTGAAACTTTTAATAAATGCACATATAATGAGCTAATGCACTATTCAACCTAACTAGATGATTAGTCATGGTTTCCATGTGAAAGGATATGCAATTAGTTTTTCTCGTTTTAATCACATTTCTTCACACATATGGGAAATTCATTATTTTTTAAATTTTAGTCCCATTTCTCCATCTTCCTCCATCTTCGTGAGCATGCTCATTTCATGCAATGATTGCTAAGTGGAATCTTAAATCTCCGAGAGATTAGCCATACTTATTAGGTGTATGTAATGAGAGAAATTAGCCATAGTTATTAGGTGTATGTAATGAGTGCTTATTAGGTGTATGTAATGAGAGAGATTAGCCATAGTTATTAGGTGTATGTAATGAGTGCTAAGTGAACTATTGAAACTTATCTCACTTCATGCAATGATTGCTAAGTGGAATCTTAAATCTCCTAGAGATTAGCCATAATTAGATTAGCCATAGTTAATGGGTATATGTAAAGAGTGCTAAGTGAACTATTGAAACTTATAAGAAATTAGTCCATGTGTAAGTGTAAGTCCTAAGTGTAAATCCTAATATGACGAGTGTAAGTCCTAAATGTAAATCCTAATATGACGAGTGTAAGTCCTAAGATGACTATATATATAATTCATTTTGTTAACTTCAATTCCACTTATTCAGACTCACTTGTTATTCATATTTTTAGTTTTAATCTCATTTTTTTACACCTATAGAAATTGATTTCTCTATTTTCAATACCACTTTTTCACCGATTCAGAAATGCATTTCATTACACTACAGTGGCACAGTTATACCAACACACAAAATTTGCATGACAACCTTTTCTCTCTAAGCGCAAGTCGCAACTTGGAACAGCATAATTGACTTCAAACAGCATATTTGACTTCAAATCTGCGTTGTACAGATCCAACAAATCCATCACGCATCACCAGGCTCACTTGATCATAGATATGCGTAGGGTTTAACATGCCACTTGCAAATAAGCTCCTACAAAGACTAGGCTCTACTCTTCCGCCCGTCTCCTTTTCTTCGGCTTAAAAATGAATACACGGCCTTGCAAACGGTGCATCGCCATACACTCTTTGGGTAGTCGAACCCCACGACATTGAGATTAATGCCTAGTCGAGCCCCACGACATTTTTGTTATAAGAGCTTAATCGAAGCCAAATCATACACGTGTCGGCATCAACATTTGGTTGGAATCGACCCGACAAGATGAAAGAAGGGTGATCGCAGGCCCAACTACAAGTAGATACATGCCTTGAATTTTCATTGGATCCACACAGGAGTATACAAAATAACAGAACACTCATACACAGTCAACTTCCGTATGGATATCTACAAGCAAAATACATAGCAAAAAACATAATAGATTTCTTCTTGTTTAACAGACCAAGAATGTGGTCGATAGAACCACGATAGGTAACCACCCAGTTACTTCGAACATAGACACTGGTATTAAATCCCTTATCCACAATTTAGGTCTAGTATGGAAACTGAAATACCTCTAGAAGGATGAACGCCCTGGCATAGAGGCCATATTCCTCATCTGTCAACAAGAATTTTAAAATGCAGTAATTAGTCTGGCGCCCTGTAAGATAAATTGACACAAGTAGAAAGAAATTTAAGTAAAAACACTTACAGGACATTCATACCGAGTAATGTCTCGATACCTGCTGCTAAAATAACCGAGTACACTTGCACGACGCACAAACATTAAGAAGGGAAACAAAACCTTTCTAAAAGGAAGATGGTAGGGTTATAATAAGAGTTTACCTGTAGTAGCTCAAAACCCCTGCAAGGAAACTACTGTAGAAGAACGAGCCGGCTAGCTAGAACCAACATCTCTTCCTCATGGGTACCTTCGTTCAGAGCAAGGCCACATAATTAGCTTAAAGAATTCAAAAGGATCTATTTTACAAGAAGAAGATTTACATAAGAGAAATAAAAATAAAATGCTCGAATGCGTAATGAGTTGCGACCACTACAGGAGTACTCTGTAAGGGTTCAAACCAAAAAAACCAGAGAAATCTATGAACCGAGACCACAACTACAAATGAGTTTATAAACAGAAATAAGAAACCAAGTGAAATGGATGTCAAAATTCAATAAATAAACACCATTCATATCTACAGTAATGGAATTTTTGTAACAGTAAACACGACTTCATTACATAAGAAAAAGGACGAGAAACCTCTAACCTCGTTATGACGAGGCTCCCAAATGCTGGGTAAATCCAGAACAAAAACCTAAATGAAGACAAAGAGAGTGCAGAGGTTGGAATAGGTAACAACAATTAATTACAAAGCACACAACGGAGCATGCTTGAAGACAGAGAGATGAAACCCTAGAGTCTTTCTAACTCAAACCAGTAGGAATTCTCATCCTTCGTTCGAAGATTACCAAAACAGAGGATTGAATGACCAGAAACTATGCGGGATGGTCAGGATATTACCTACCCAACTCTCGTTCCAAGAAGGTTACACCTGGCACACGGGAGGGCTGCCACTAGAGGATCCAGATAGGCGTTTTAATAAGAGACAAGATAAGTTAAGCCTGGTATTAACAACCTCCAACTACTCTATTATCAAATGTCAAAACATCATTAAATCTGACCATGGAGAACATGATTACGATCTGACCATCATACATTTTTTTGTAGATCCATTCAACCTACTCTATGATTGATTGGATGGGGGTAAACGTTTTACTCACTTACCTACGTTATGATTGAGGGGTCCGGATAAACCCTTTAACTAACTTACATAGAAACCTTATTAAAAGCAATCCTTCCATTGACTATTGTACCTTAGCAATCAAGTGAAAGATATTACAACTTAGGTTCTAGGTAAAACAAGATTGCAACAAGGCTCTAGCAATAAACCTTTCTCATGGGATAAGGAACAAAAGGTTTGTCTACACACAAGTTATAACATAGGACTTAAGACATGAAAATTGTAGTTTTGTAATATGAATTGCAATATGAGACGAGGAAAAATACCATAAGATTATAACTTAGGACAAGCAAAAGTTAGTGAGTTGTATATGAAATTGTTATAAATAGAATAAGTAAATTTTCATAAGCTTGCCTCTAGATGACCTTGTGTGGTCAAATATAAGAATATTACACTTCAGAAGTGCAATATTGTTATATATATATAAAATTATCGGTATGTGACATTATGGTATTAGAGATTTAAAAACTGCACTTGGCCCTAATGACATAATTTAGTATTTTTATATTTTCTTCCTACAAATAGGAAGAAGATTTTGATTGTAGGAAAGTTGAAAGAAGTACCTATTCTACCTGAAGAAGGGTCACATCAAAATGAACCAGAAATTCCCGAAAAAATAAATATTGGTGAGGGGAATATATGGGTTAATTTGAATGAAAGAAGGGATAACAAATGATCTAAATTAATTCACATTGTACAGGGTTTAGAATTGAAAACTATTAAGGTGGATAATGAACGAATTGTAAAGACACAATAATAACTTAATGCAATAATCTTAGAAAAACTGCGTAATCAGAACTCAGACAAGAATAAAGGTAAATTTTCCAGTAATTCCAAAACTGATATGCACAAGAAGAAGTCTAGTAAATTTGAACACATTGGATCAACGACATAATTTGTTTTTAACGAAACTAAAAATTCAAGTGAGGACAATGCTAAAAAGGAACAAAGAAACATAGGCATCATGAAGAAATTATGGGAGAATTTAAAAAGATAAAACTCCAATTTTTAATGGCGAGATTGAGACTGGAAAAGATGACAAAGCTTGGCTTTATGGGATAGGGGTGGGTGGAGAGCGGAGAGGAAGAGGAGGATCTCACAGGGGAGGTGGGATGAGGGGTGGTGAGTGAGGGGTGAGGAGGGGGGGGAGGGGGGGTAATATGGACGCAAAGGCAGGGAGGGCGAAGGAGGCACAAAGCCGAGTGAGTTCCCAAGCAAATCGAACGACTCGACCCTACATCCATAGGGTTTCAAAAGGGGGGAGAGGTCACATGGTGTCTAGTCCGGAGCAGGCACAATGACAGGTGCTAGAGGAGGGGGAAAGACTGTCTCTTCAGGTGGAGCGAATGCTTCAGGGGGGGGGACTCCTTCAATGGGAGGGACCGCTTCACGAGGAGTGTCAGTTTGACTAGGAGAGTCCGAGGCAGGTGGTTTCCTTCCACAGGATGCATACCAGGCTGCTCCTAGCTTTGTCTTGCCCCGAGGTCGTGGCATGGCTGACAACGAGCTCCACAACAAGAAGGGAAACCAAGAGAGGTTGCACCAGAGTTCGAATGTAAAACGAAGGGAAGGGAGAGCCTTCGAGGCCTGGATCTAATAATTGTGAGCAAGAAAGTGAGGCTCGGGAGATTCCATCGTGACCAAAAGAACCGGGAGAAAAGGATGGAGCTGAAGCAGCGAGGAAGAACCTCTGCACGACACCATGAAGACGCACAAGTTGTAGAGCATCCAGAGCATGTGAACGTCGGGAGTCAAATGCGAAGTGCAGGGTGGCAGTAGGTAATGTAAAGGCTTGAGGTGACAGAGGATGGGAGGTGGCAAAGGTCGTATGCCAGGTGGCCAGGTGGCTTCGTCCCTGCTTGGAGCCATGATGTCACGAAGGCACCCCATCAGGGGGAAGATCTTTGGTGTGAGCTATGTTCTTCCAAGCAATGACTATGGGGTGAGTGGGATTGGTAGAAGGGGTACAGGAGAAGATACCTTCTTCCAACTCGACTCCAAAATTTTCCATCCAGTCAACTACTTGATTGGTCGTTCTTCTTACATGGGACGGGAGGATTACCTGTTGCGGCTGGAGAATAGATTTTATTCTACTGATCCCATTCATGAGTCGCCAACTTGGAGATATTTTATTTGGGTCTACTCCATTGAGCAGATGTGAGAGGAGATTTATAACGATTTGTGAATCACCTTTCGCGATGGGGGGAAAAAAGATTTCTTTGAGGTTGCTTGAAGGTCGCAGAGGAGACTCCAGATTTCTGCAACGTTGTCGGTGTTGTGCCCCATGTTGCTTGCCAGGATGTGAAGGATTTCCCTTGTACTATTTCGGATGACCACCCCATAGCGAACTGGTCCTAGGTTTCCTTTGGAGGCTCCATCAAAATTAAGTTTGAAGAAGTTCAAGGGTGGAGCCTCCCAAAGAGTGGGGCTGGTAATGCGTTATGTCGCTACCATAGGACTTTCTAGAGTTGGAGTGATATTCAGTCTCCATGCTTTGAGGATGTTGTATTATTTTTGTGGGCTTTGCAGGTCCTGCTCGATCCACGGATGTAGCAAGATGGTTTCATTGATATTGGTGTGGATTGTGGTCCAAACCTATTGCCACATTTTGGTGACCGAATTGAAGATTCTTCTATTCCTCTCTTTCCAGATCTTCCATAGGATTAAACCTCGGAGCAGCTGCCATATTCTATTGAGGATGGGAGAGTGGAATAGTGAGCTTCTCCATTTTACAATGGTTTCCTTTAGACCCATGTGGTTCATGTCCATTGTTCTCATGATGGTGGTGCTCTGATCCCAAATGCAAGAGCTATAGTAGTAGAGGTTGAGGAGATGATTTTGGGTTTCTTCCTCTTGTCTGCATATATGACACCAAGAGGGGCCAATGAAAACCCGTTTTCCTAAGTTATCCTAGGTGAGGATGTTTTTGTGTGCCACTAACCAAAGAAAGGTGTTGATTTTTGGCCATGATTTCATATCCCAGGTTTTTCCGCATACCTCCTCTTGAGGCAAGGTTATGTGACCTGCTTTTAAGTAGTATGATTCAAGGATATTGAAGGGACCTGTGGTGGAGTGGCCCCACCTCAAAATTTCCTCCCCTTGTTAGCTTAGGTTTTTCCTTGAGGCGAGATGATATTGTAGGGGTTGGAGGTTGAACGTCGGGGGAAAATTCAATTTCTCGTGAGAGTTTTTCTAGGTATCCCATAATTCCCTTGGATCAAAAGGCTTCCAGAAGTCGATGACTCTATGAATTCCTACGGCATTTGTGAGGGGAATTAGGTCTCTGAGAATTGGATCTGTATTCAAGGTTGGGAGTTGTTGCCATGAGTCACTCCAGAAGTTTTTCGATGATCCATTTTGCAGTTCCCAGAAAGAATGGTCCATGATGAGTCCTCGATTTTTCCGGGACGCATTCCAGATGAGCGATCCTGTGCTTTGACCATTCCATCGGATGACTTCTTTTTTCGGGGTTGTGGGGGTGTATTTATTTCTCCACAGTCGACCCCAGAGATCTTGAGATCTTTTAAACCATATCCACCAGATTTTAGCACTAAGGACTTTGTTGAGAATGGTTGGGTCACGTGGACCGAGGACTCCTGGTTTTTTAGGGGTGTAGACCTTTTCCCATCTTACCAAGGATATTTTGCATCCTTTCTTGATACCTTGCCACATAAAGCTTCTTTGGATCGTTCTTAAGGTGTTGAGGATGAAACTCGGGGCTGTCAAGGCTGAGAAGGTGTAAATCAGGAGAGTTTGGAGAACTGAATTAAGGAGAACGAGGCACCTAGGAATATTGAGGGAGAAAAAGGTCCAAAGGGAGAGTCTCTTCCTGAAACTAGATAGCAGGGAGTCTGAGGAGGCTTTCCTGAGTGGGTTATCAATGAGGGGGATGCCCAGGTAGATTGACGGTAGGATGTTGCGGGTGAATCCCAGGATGAGAGTGAGATGGTTTTGGATAACTAAAGGCGTGTTGAATAAGAATACTCATGATTTGATTAAGTTCACTTCCATTCTTGAAGCTTCACAAAAGTGATAAATGATGGATCTGAAGCACCAGGATTCTCTAGCGGTGGAAAGTCCCATAAGAAGTATATCGTCTACAAATTGGCTATGAGAGATGGGGGGAGAGATGCCATGGGGGTTGAAGCCCAAGAGATAGTGGTCACTGATAGCTAATTTAAGTGTGCGACTGAGTCCTTCTGCCATAAGGATGAATAGGAAGGTCGAGAGGGAGTCCCCTTGTCTTATTCCTCTTGTGCGGGAGAAAGGTTTGGAAGGGACGCCATTGATGAGGATGGAAAATAAAGATGAAGAGGTGAGGTTGACAATCCAAGAGACCCAAATAGGATCAAACCCTAAGGCTAGGAGAGAAGATTTCAAGTAGCTCCAACTTAACTTGTCGAAAGCTTTAGAAATATCCAGTTATAGGAGCATACCTTGTGTTTTTGTAGAGTGAAGGTTATGGATAACTTCATGAGCTAGGATTACGCTATCCAGAATTTGACGACCTTCTACGTAGCCAGATTTCTTTGGGGAAATTAGGAACAGTAGAATGGGCTTGAGGCGGGTTGTGATGATCTTTGTTAGGAGTTTGTAAATGACATTGCAAAGGGCTATGGGTCTAAAATGCGTTGGTGAAGTGGTGTTGTTATCTTTAGGGATGAGGGTGATAAAAGTTGCATTGAGGGCCTAGAGGACCTTTCCAGATATTCTAGAGTCCTCGATGATTTCCCACACATCCTCATAGATAATTCCCCAACAGTAGTGGAAGAATTCTAAAGTGAAGTCGTCTGGTCCAAGGGCCTTGCTAAGCAGAGTGGCCTTAAGGGACTAATCAACCTCCTCCTGAGTGATTGGTCTCATCAGGGATTCATTTTTCTCCTTGGTGACCTCCTTTGGTATGTGTTTCAGGATAGAATCGATGGCCTATGGGAAGTCTGCTTGGGGTTCCATCAGAAGAGATTGGTAGTAGGTAAGCAATTCCTTCTCCATATCAACATGTTGTTGAATTTTTGTACCTTTCTCTGAAATTAGATGAGTGATATGATTGGCGTGATGCCTCTGGACCATGGATCTGTGGAAGAATTTGGTGTTTTTTTCCCCCTCTTTCAGCCATGGGATGCGATATTTTTGTCTCCAAAGAACTTCTTCCTGCACTTTTATTTCTGCAATATGGTTGTTGAGGAGTGTTTCCTATGTTTTTAGAGATTTGGTTAGACCCTATGTCTAGATTTGCTATTGTAGTGTTTTCATTTGCTACTGAAGATTCTCCTGTTCTTGGAAAATATCACCGAAGGTGGCCTTGTTCCATATTTTGAGTTGTTTCTTGAGGTTTTTTAGTCTTTGTTGAAATCTATACATCAGGGTTCCTGTTTGGATGGCCACCTCTTCCCACCAAGCCTTGATGTTTGCTTGGAAATCTGGGTGAGTCAACCAGAAGTTTTCAAAACAGAAAGGTTTTCTGCCTGGGGTGCCAGTGATGTTGAGGGTTAGAAGAATTGGCCAATGATCTGAACCTATTGTATCGATGATCATGGAATTCCATGCTAGACCATCCATCATGATGGCTTCAAAAATTAGGAAGCGGTCTAGTCTACTGGATACATGTTGGGCCCCTGAGCATCTGTTGGACCAGGTAAACGACCCATTGTTTGTTTCAACATCAATGAGGTTCAATAGGCCTATGGTTTGGTTAAAGAGAATATTGTCATTTCCCAAGGAGTGATTGCCTCCGTTTTTTCCCTCTAGCCCTGTGATCATATTGAAATCTCCCTGGATGATCCACCTTTTGGGGCCTAAGTGTTATGCTACCCATTCCATGTGCTAGAGGAATTCTTCTTTGTCCCCTGGTTTGGTGGGTCCATATATGTTTGTGATGTAGCCTTGTTTGTTTGAACCAATGAGGTGAAAAGGGGTTGTGATGGTCCATTTGGAAGTGAAAAAGTTGTCAAGTACAATGGTGGTTGGGTTCTAGAGAAGTGAAAGCCCTCCTGTTTCCCCATTGGCATACACTTCCATAGGTTTTTCCTGTGTCTAGTGTCGTTGATGTGTGGTTTGTGCCTCTGTACCTACACATTTTGTTTCCTATAGGAGTAGTATGTCTGGGTGTTCCTTCCTGATTCTGTCTTTGAGCAAGGTTTGTTTGCTCTTTGCGCTGAGGCCTCTTATGTTCCAAGATAGTATCTTCATGAGGAAGGTGGGGGTTGGAGGGGGGGGATGCTGTCCAAGATCAATGAATTTGAATTGAGTTGACAAGAAAGTTACCGATGTCCCGGATGAGATGGTGTTTTGGTTTCCTTCCTCTCTTTTTATCATCCTTTGTAGTTTTGCATTGTTTCTTGGTGGTGTATTTTTGTATTCCCAAGTTTGTGCTGGCTCAAGCTTTACCTCCTGCAGAAGAGTTAAGGAAGACTTTGTGCACCTTGTGCAGCTGATCAGGCGAAATGGTATACAACAGTTGCTCACGATAGGCTTGTTCCAGATGCGCCATATCTATACCTGCCAGCTCTTGCTCTTCCAAGTCCATGTTTGGATCCCCCATTTCTAGCCTGAGAGTGGACATAAGGGCGGCCGTCGTGACTAGTGGTTGTGAGCAAGAAAGGATAGGGGGATATTGCATGACATGGATTTGACCAGTTGCAGAGGTTGTCAGAGAAATAGTAGAGGAAGAGGGGGTATCCAATGGGGTTTGGAGGGCATAAAATGAGTTCTTTGTGGGGGGTCCAGTAGGGGCCTGGGGGGGTTCCCTTCTCACTTGGTTATTTCGATGAACTGTGACTTGGGTGAAACCGTCCTTGGGTTTGTCAGTATCCTCCTGAGTTGGCTTGGGGGGGTTATTTAGAGGGAATTATCCTCATGACACTTGCGGCATCAGAAGGGGATGTGCTCATAATCTAGGGTTTTGGACCATTCCTCATCTTGATAGTCTAGGATAATGGTTCGAGGGAGGGGTTTTGATATATTTAAATAAACAAATATGCAGGCATAATTAGTGTACCTTCATTGTTTTGTTTCCTCTGAATCTTTGACATAGCTATCGATGGTATTTCCAATCCCTACAAGGATCTCCTCCAGCCAAAATTCATGTGAGAGAAAGTATAGCCTGAGCCAAACCAGAGCGTGGGTGAAGTTTTCCTTTTCTGGGTTGAATCTCTCCATCCAGAATCGGAGAAACAGGATTGCCGAGTTGTAAAAGTATGACCCCCCTTCGAATATTTGATTTTTGTCCTCCAGATTATGCAATATGATCATAAAGAATCCTTTTGATCCTAGTTGGAGGTCGTAATGACCCTTGGGTTTCCACCAATGGTGGATCCATTTGACCAGGTCTTTTCTGGAAGGCCATAACCCCAAAAATTTACCTATCAAAGCAAAATCTCTCATGTATTGTTTTTGATCATCTATTCTTAGTGAGTTGATGGTATATTTGGGAGCTATCGGGGCTTGTGGAATGCATTTATTGGGTTCCTAGGTGCGTTTGGTTCTTGGTTGACTGGTTTTTGGGTCGATGTACATTAGTTTTTCCTTCAACATTTCATCCTCCCAGATTAATTTCTACATGTCGTAAGGGAGTTCAAAGGTTGGACATTTGAAGTGAGTGGATTCATGCTCCTTCCCTTTGACAGTGCTGTAGGAGGGGCCTGAGGGCCCCCCTCCCTCGGCCTCCATGGCCGCGGATATGGAAGAAAGGCAACGAATGGCGACAGGTTTTAGAGAAAAACCCTAGCGTGGCATTTTTCTTTTCAATCTTTTTAATGGTTGTCCTTCATGTTGTCCAGTAGTTTATCTTCATTGTTCTATCAAAACAATATTATAAAGTTAAGGGTAAAGAATTTTATGAACTAAAATTGGGAAATTTAACCATGAAAGGCTTTTGCAACAAATTTCTAATCTTACTACGCTCTGTACCATATATTGTGGATGAAAAACCAAAGATACAATTCTTCTTGAATTGTTTACCAGCCTCATATAAATATCGGATTAAATTTGACAATCCTAAGACTTTAGAAGAAGCTATGCGTAATTCTAAATTTTGTTTTGAACAATATAAAACCAGAAATGAAAATGCTAAAAACTAGAAGGGAAAGAAAGTTGAAATATTTGATCCATGAATAAAAGAAGGAAAGTTTTTCAATAAGAACACTGCAAAAGGGTTTCATGGAAATAACTACAGAAATAATAAGCCTTATAACCCATATGAAAATAAAAATGCAAAATCAACAACTTTTTATAACAAAGAAACTACCCAAAAGGAATGAGTAAAATGTTGGGAGTGTAGCGGACCACATTATTTTAAGGATTGTCCTCAAAGGAATAAAAACAATAGAAATATACATACAGTTCGAGAAGATACTATAGTTGGTGAAATAACGAGGAGCATCCCAAAGGTTAGCACAACCTTGGATATTAGACAAGAATATCGTCAAGTTTGCATGGTGGATGTTGAAGGTATGATGAATAATCCATGAATTTCCATTTTGAATGATCCAGGTGCTAGTCTAAGTTATGTTTCACCTAATATAGTAGAAATTTGTAAACTACAAAAATAAAATTTTGAAAAACCATGGTTTGTACAACTTCCTAAAGGAAGAAAAATGAAAGTTATAAATCTTGTTAAAGGTTGTGCAACTAGTATGAATGGCTTTAAAACACAAGAAAATTTGAATGTTTTGCAACTAGGATCATATGATCTATTAATCGACATGGACTTGTTAGAAAAATATAAGGTAATTCTAAAATTTTATGAAAAAACATTTACTTACGTAGATGACAACAATAATAGTATTGACATCAAAGGGATACCAAGAACCATTAGTATTAGAAAGATCTCAACCTTGCAAATTAAAATATGTGTTTGTAAGGAATGCAAATTATATGTAGTACATGTAATTGATAATGAAAAAGAAGAAAGTAAGAAGGACATAGAAAATTTCCCTATATTGCAAGAGTTTTGAGACATATTCCAAGAGATTCATGGATTACCTCCTAAGAGAGAAATATATTTCTCTATAGAATTACTATAACGATCCACGTCATTATGACAACAAGTAAGCACAACGAGTAAATTTTCTTTTTCTTTTATGCAGGAAGGTAATAATGACAATAGAATCAATCAACAAAACTCAAAGACTAACAAAACACATGTAATTAAGGAAACAACAACCATAATGATCTAGCATACTAGCACATCAAGCAGCTGGATGCAACATACGACAATCAATCAGACGAAAAATAAAGATGACTATCCGCCTGTCCTACTCTGCAAAGGTTAGGACCTCCAGGACACATAAGCAACGCTCAAGCCTAGGTTCCCGTCGATTTTCACCATTTAAGGTCTCAAGGTTGACAATTTTTCTGAGGAGCAAGGAGGTTTCTGCATCCCGCCCAACACAAGCAAGAGCATACCTACTAAGCTAAAAGACAACATCAATCAAACCAAATGCAACAATTTTATGACACTAGTAGGTAGAACCTTCCCAACAACCAAGAGACAATCACACTAATGTTACAAAACAAGTAAAACCTTACTTACAAAAACAACATCATCCACATCGGGAGGCACATGACCCTAATTCAGGTTTCATATGCTCTTATCGATTAACGTGCACAATGACCCAATAATAAGGTATCACATCGCCGCAATGCGACAAGGGCACTGGGGACCCACGCACAAACAAAATAATTCTAAACCTTCAACCAAATGTAAAATCCAACGTGCATGAAATCCAACCTGCACTGTCATACATTATACGACGTCGTTAGATGAAGGCGCTCTAAACAATAAAGAAAAAATGGAAGCAAGGTGACTATAATCGATACAATTGAATTGGCGCAATGACTAGGTGTAAATCATTAGCAATTTATCATCATAAGGACTAATTCACAACATCAGTAACCAATCACAATCTAAAAGTAAAAGGAACTAACCATCTTTAAGCAACATATACTTTCCATTCAAGTGTTTATTATTCCAGTAAACTCATCTATAAAATTAAAAGCATAAACAACACTCCACTATAACACCCCTTTAACGGTACAAATGGAAGATCTTATATATCAAACAAATTATTATCTAACCTGTATAATATTTAATTAACAAGTAACAAGGCTTCTCTACCTTCCTTTAAACACCACCCATTAACATCATAAGCACTTAAGTATGTCATAATTTATCAATTATTGTTTTCCCTTAAGAATTATGATTTCCATCAAGCCGAGTTCCTCTATCCTTTTGCAAAATTCTACCCTTTAAACAATAAGAGGAATAAACCATTTATAATTAATAATTACCTTTAAACAATAAGAGGAATAAACCACTTATAATTAATAATTACCATTTATCATACATGGATACCTTTGACAACATTAATGAATTCAACAAGTCCTATTTAATTTAATTCTCTGTTGTAAAGACAATAAAAACTATTACAAGCGATAATCTCAATCACAATTAAACTTATTGATGGATGCGAAAGAATTTAATCTATGAGACGGGATAATTCCCATATAATTATTGTACAACAAAATTGTTCTATACAATTGAAACTGAACTTAATAAACAAGAGGAAAAACTGTTAAACTATATAATTGTTACTCACACTTAAACTGTTATAAAAGTACTATAATCACATTTAAAATGGAACCATATAAATTGATGCCAAACTATTAAAATGATTATCCGTTATTCACAATTAACTTTTATTTAACTTAATGGAAATTATATTGGGTACCTACATCCATCATCAACAATAACCCAGTATATACACAATTGTTTAAACTTTTCCAAAACATGCGTTGTCTTAATTACCTCACTGTCATGAGTTGCTACCACTAAATCACCACAATCACCGTTCTTATACAATGATTATAATTATATGATTATTTAAATTTTCTCCTGCCCAAATGCTTTCATAACGCAACACTGTCATAAAATCTCGCACTGTAAACACCTCCGAACTGCCACTGTAGGTCATTAATGCCCTCACCCCGATGTCTCTGCCAAATTTTGTGTTTGCCACCATGAAGACGAATCCACAACCCGATGATCCGACTGTCAACTCGGAGTAAACGTCGATCACTGCCCCACAAGGCTAAGTATCAACACTACAGGTGAGGGCGAGGATTTCTAGACACCACAACTTTGTTGGGGCAACCTATTCATTGTTTAGAAACATTGTTTTTCACTTTGATAAAATCAAGTGTAATATTCCTGTATAGATAAAATATCCTTCCTGAATGCAACCATTTTAGTCTTTATCTGATCCCAAAGAAATCATAGTAATGACCTTACTTGTAGATAAGAGCTTACGTAATTACAGTAATCTAATCTATATTGAGACCTAATCACATAGAGAGCCTATGTGTATTGTATTCATACTTGTTCTTATGACTACCATTTTTGACATCACCGAGAGGGATGACCATCGATCGATAACTAACAAACTTGCCTTCACTCACTATTTTTCCTATGTTCCCCTATCTATCGGAGAATCCAGTGTTCCCCAAATATGATTAGGTGAATCCAGAGCTGGTGAATAGCAAGTTCACATGCTAACGAGGAAGTAATGCTTCTACCTCCACTACTGCACGAATAGATAAGGAATGTAGACCTTTACCTCTTGCCTATAGTTAAGAGATAATCCTCTATGAGTGCGAATAACAATGTTACCTAAGAAGGAATGACACCCCACCTTATAAGAGGAACAACGAATAAGTGAACCGAATCAAATAGTTTTTCAAGTCGAGCAGGCCAGACAATGAGATGGGAGAATGTGTGAGTTGGCATAGGGTGTTATTCAAATTACCATGAATTTGACATGCAAACTACAAGAAAGGTAAATGACGACCTCATCTAACTGGCCCTTTTACAGGATTTAATAGAATAACAAGATCCTTAAGTTTGTAATACATTTGGAAAGAAACTTTAACGTGACCAAGGAGTTTCCTCAGGACTGGCATCATTTGAGAGGAAAAATAAATGGTTCCGATCCTCCACACCAAGCCAAGATCCGAGAAAAGACGACCACACAAACACATAGGATAAGCTCGTGTACAATTCAAAAAAATTGCAATGGCATTGATCACAATGATGAAACACATAGCCCATCATTCTACCTTCTTATGGAAGACAAATAAATCCAGAAGGACTTGTCCAGTCGATACACTCTATTAACAAATGTGATAGTGCTTGCCTTGGGATTGGTATGTTGAATTTACCTGAAGGCGCCAACCAGTGGAATTCTCGTGACTCGCTAGGTTTGGGGAGGAACAGGGGATGGATTTGATCAAGGATGAAGCCATAACTATGGGATTGAACCTATAACTTGACCAGTAATGACCAGGCGTTCTCTAACATTACTCTGTGGGTGGTGTGAATGGGAGGGTTGTAAAAATAATTTTGTTCATAAGAAAATAAAACCCCCCAATGCACCTACGATTGGGGAGTAAGAGGGAAAGGCTCAAATCAAGGTTGACCAAACATTCAACGAATTTCACCACACGTTTCAGGTTTCAGGAAGGGGAACAAGCGAGGGTAATTTTAGGCGAAATAACTCTTGGATAGGAAGGATGTCCCCTTTAACTCCAAACTAAAGCTAGTAGAGAAATGACGGAAAACTAAATTGGCAAGGAAGGAAGGCTAGGAGTGTAAAATTTTAAGGGTTTTAACACATATCTACTCTGCAACCGCCATAGGTTTTCCTCCGAATAAATCTTAACAAGCATTGCAACTAATTTTTACTTCTATGTTGGAATAAATTTAACACATATATTCAATACAAAAATTTAACTATCTTTTTACTAAAAATTTAACATGCATACATTCGCCATTATAGATTTTCATATGCATAAAACTTAACTCCTTTTTCCATACAAAATTTACACATGCGGACCGTAACCAATGTGAATTTTTCGTAGTAATTGTCTCGGTCAAACCGTATCCAACTCCCGCTTGCCAACCGATGAGACCTCATCGGTGCCTCCCAGCCAATGCTAGGGGCAATTTTCTTCCCCATGAGCCCCCCAAGACACAAAGGGGCCACAAACACAATACCAGAGAATGCTAACTCCCATCTTGCCTTGCAATGTCGAGCTACTTCTCATTATCCGAGCTGGGTATCCAAAATACCACAAAAGAAATTCAATCAAGATAAATTCCCATAGCATAACCTTACGCAAACTAGACATGATCCATAACCCTCCTCCACCATTCTTTTTATAGAGATTTTTAGTGATTAGTTCCCCAAAATCTCATTATATTATTTTTATTAAATTTAATTAGGATAAACCTCCCCCTTACACTTGTCATTCGATCCCTAGTTGCACCAAAAAATCAATTTATTAATTATTTAAATTAGCCTATTTCCTTCACCCACCAAAAAATGTTCCTACAAACGCTCCTCGGTGTCTCTTTATTCCCTTACAATTCTTATATGACTTATGTCTTTCCTTAATCTTATTTGAGTTCACAATTAGAAGGTTCCAAACACTATATTCCTACTATGTTAAGCATTCCCCTTTTTCTTTAAGTTTCCACTTTTCTATCCAAGTTCAAAATTAACAGGTTTAGACATAAACAACATATGATCCTTTTAATAATTTAATCCTCCATTAAAATTTTTACTTAATTCTTAATGTTTGAAATTTCTTTACCCCCTTCTTGTTCCATGTTTTTTTTTTGTGTTCACACGTTCTACTTAGACCTAGGTTTTAAATTCACTAGGCTTGGCGACAGTTCTTAAGGGAATTTTTTTTTATTAAACTTTACTCATAACGTCTTTCATTTTAAGTTCGATTGGTCCCTAAGGAGGAAATTTTTTCTAGGTACTAGGTTTTTTAACTTCACCATAGTTAAAATCGTGACGTTCCCTTCAGGATGCACTACGTGCTCCAAGGGTGCCACTCGCCTGCATTCCATTTTTATTCGCACAAAGTGCCCTTCAAGACGCACTACGTGCTCTAAGGGTGCCACTTGCCTATTGATTGAAATTGCTAGACGTCAAACCCCTAGAGTCAATAATCCATCAGGTGACCTTGTGGGAGAGTAAGGGACTCTAAGGAATAAGGACCCTGCCTTATTGCATGTCCCTTAGAATCATCGTAAGAGACTATCACGGTCTTCCCTTACGACATCGTGGATCTCTCGAACTAGGTAGTTGTTAACCTACAATTTGAGCCATAGAGGTAGTGCTAGTAGTTTGTGGCAGGGATGTTTCCACATCTCTCCCTCAATGTCTCTGGTTGTCATGCGTGACCCATTTTGATGCAGGAGCATCGCCAACACGTCAAGCGAGCCAACACAAAAGCGGAAGACAACTAGATAAGACAACACAAATTTTGAAATTACCTTGGAAATTATTGCACGGTCTTAAATGAGTCATTTAAGATGAAGCACACTTGTATATGGTAAATGGACCTTCAACGGATAGCTCTCGTCCTTTAGTAGATAGACTGCATTTAAGATAGTTAATGAAGGTAGATAGGATTTTAATTCATAGATTAGACAGTTTAGGAGTTGGAGGGAGAACGGATATAGACACCCTCATTGTGCATTGTATCATTATCAATTCGGGAAGAGCATAGGAGAAGCAAAGAACTATGTAAAAGAACACCCATGTATAGACATTTGAATTAATAGAAGAGTTCTGATTCAAATTCATGGTTTTTGTTGTTCTTTGTGTATTTGATGTTGATATGCTTAGGAATGTTTGCTTCCTGTCATACATTTTCTTTTATATCTTGTGTATGTGATTTCATGTATGAATTGAAGTCTGAGAGAGAGATGGAATGAGTTTCAATTGTTTCTCTATTTGAGACAGAGAATTCCTGCAAGGAGTGCAGTTGAAGTGTCTGCAAGGAGTGCGTTGATAGAAGGCTTAATTAGAGATAGCTTTTGTTCTCATTCACCCTAGAAATATAGTTGGACACAGGAGTCGTGCAAGGAGTGCACAGGCCAGGTGAAAGTCTCAAGGTTGTTGTTAAGAACCAAACATCAATATAGCATGGAAAAACCTCAGGAAAAGTACTCAATGCCTTGAAACTGAGATAATTTCAGATAATAAGCCTCTTCGAGGGGGCAACCTCCTTT
>JZKD02S1878301.1:585439-608519 GCA_000966675.3 Picea glauca
TTCCATAGTCCTTGGCCAGTTCAATTATATTTACAATCTGGGCGAAACACGGTGTTACATAAAAGATTGGGAAAAACCCATAAAATGCACTTATCCTAAGTTTCCCAACACATTTTTTCTCCGCTCCTGGTGTATGCTCCATGCACTTTTGAACGATCTAGATTGTGGCGCCCAGATCTACGGCGCACAGAGCATTCTGGACCCCCCCGACCGTTCTTCTTTTAACCGAGGCCGGGGGGGGGGGCGAGGGTTCAGAATCGGTAATAACATTGGCGCACATCTGGACGACCCAGGGAAGGGCGCTCAAATCAACTGTTCACAATGGATTCCGGACCCCCCCATCCGTTCTGCCTTTAATGGAAGGGGGGGGTCTGGAATGAGTATTAAAGAGCACGCTAAGATCTGCAGCCTGGAAATGGGTGCGCAAATCAATGGTCTAAAAAGGTTTTTGGACCCCCCCTGATGTTCCGCTTTTAACCAAAGCAGGGGTGGTCTGGAATTGTTACTTTTCTCTGGCGGGCCCCTTGACATACGTGGCGTTGTTCTATTGGTCCAGAAGTCATATCCCCATCTGCCATCTGACAACCCTCATCACTCATGGACTTCATCTCCCACTTGTTCCACTTGCTCGCGAGTGTGTCTCATCACATAACTGCTGTCAGTCCCTGCTATCAGTACCTAACCCTCTTCACTCATGAACAACCCCTTATTGCAACTTTTACCTCCAATCACTAGCCTCCACGTCACCTGTCTGTATTCTTTGGCCACCGTCACCTGCTACCTCATCCCAAGTGGCCCGTTGTCCATTTATTACAGGATAACATACCCGTTATCCTGCTGACCTCTCTCCCACGTCCAACCAACCCCAGTTTTGAATAAAACTACCGTTATTCCCCTTTCATTCATTATTCGTCCATCGCGCCAGAAAACTTACCTCTTATTCCTCCATTGCTTTCTCGTCGCCTTCATCCACAACCAGTTGACCCCACTAGCATATTGTTTATTGCAGGTATTGTTACAAAGATGGCGCCAAAGCCAAGACCAGCAGAAGGATAAGAAAATCCTTTTCTTCCTCCTCTTGTCGACCTGGAAAAAATCTCGTTGGTCGATAAAGACAAATTGATCACGGATACCATTTGCGACTTCAGTTTTTCAGACCTCCAGTGATGGCTCTCTGAGGTGTTTCTGGACCAGAGCGACGAAATTGGACTCTGGGAGTCCAATTTTCCCCTGTACCTTTTTCCCCAGATACACGACTTTCCCAAATTCACCCTCAAATGCCAAGCTCATTATATTCCCGACCAGAGGTCCATCGTCTCTTCATCTGGAGATGTGCTCTTCTTCATTACTTCCGAAGACATTGACCAAATGATGCAAATTCCCCGTGCTGATTCTGTTTCTCCTTTCAACCTAGAAATCCTTACAAAGCTGTATCAAAAGATGACCTTTCCCTAGAGAGCTCAAATTTTTGAGTTGTTCCTTCCCACCTCTGCTCAATTCCCTTCCACCAATCCACCTTACCCATCATCCCTATTCTCCACCAAGGGAAACCAGATCATTTCCTCCCTTTGTGCTCTATTAGGATACTATTTCGACCAGTGGGTAGATGAGCCCATTCTGGGTTTTCTATCCATTTTCTCCACTGATGAAAAACCCACCATATAGTTCGATTTTACTACCTTCTTGGCCAACAATATTCATGAAAATTTTGTGAATTTTGGCACGGAAGGCATGTTCAGATATTCTTCTATTTTGGCCTACATGTTTGTTTTCTATCAAGCAAATAAGTTTAGTTTTTCTATGCAGAAAATGGATGCAGATGGAAGGCCGTAGCCAGTCACAGCGTGGACATATTTGTTGAAGCACAATTCCACAGAGTATAGCTTCAAGGCATTTATTGATCTTTTCTACCACCCTGTGGTAATCATGTTGAGTGGCAGGCCCGAGCCACGAATAAATCATGAGGTCCAGAGAATCCTACATCTCTCGGACAACGCAAAGACAAGGGACTGGTACCTGTATCAAAACCACACTGAGATCAGAGTTTTCGGGTGCGAATTGGCGCCCTACAAGCTGCCAACTTATGTGCCGGTAAGAATCTTTGCGTTAGAGTATATTAGGAAGATCATGAATTCCGATGACATTCATTTTGTTTCCCTGAAGAAGAAGAAGCAATTGAGAATCAAGGGGAAGATTGGCTCTTTCATCTGCAATAGTCGAGGTGCCGGGGAAGAAGCTAACAGAATGTTGAAAGAGATGAAATTCTTTACGAGTTTCACATGGCACTATGATCTATGCGGGATCATTTCAGAAATGTGGGTGAAAAACAAAAACATCTCGTATGTTCATGAGTCTAATCCTGAAATTGAAAAATTCACCAACCAGACTATGTGGATGCCTGACACCTTGGTTGAAGTGGAACAACAGTTTCCCCTGACAACTGTGCAACCAACTACCACGCCTCAGGTCCCCAAGGAAAAAAGGCCCCGACAAGAGTCATCTCCGCCTGTAACAGAGGTATCATCAGAAGAGTTCCAGATGCACACCAAGAGGCCAAAGACAGTTTCAATGCCTGGCATGACAGTAGAACAAGAAGTCCTGCCTACCACAGTAACTACCACAGTAATTAAGCCAGTCATTCCACCTTTTGGTTCGAGCCTTTATCAGGGCATCACCCCAACAGTATCGAAGAAATCCACAGACTCTCCCTTGAACAATCAGCCAGGCAATACTGGGCCCAAATTGAGCATCTTCGAGAAGTACGAGCTAATCAAGAAGAAGAATCAAACCCTTACCAGTAGTACTTATGCTCAGTTTCGGAAACAAACGTCGACTGCGCAGCATAGACTGTTGTTCACATTCGATACAGAAAAGGGAAGGATGCACATGGCCTTCCTCCAAGTGTAGGTTTCGAATCCCAAGGTGATCTCGGACTATAAGAGGGCCACCTTTGAATTCTAGGCAAAGGACGTGCACCCAACAGATCAGATGGATCTGCACAAATAGACATGTGAGATGGTATTCCATACATTGGCACATGCTTCTGCTTCAGTAGCCAAATTTCAAGTATCACTCAATAATGCTCAAATGCAGCTCAAGATGGAAAAAATATTGTCCTTTGCAAAGGAAAACAAAATTAAGACATTGGAGGAGCTGGTCCTCAAGATCGGCTATGATCCTGCGAACGTCAAAGTTGTAGAAGAGATGATAAAGAAGAAAAATGCATACATCACCTCCTTGAGGAAACAACTGAAACTTTCACCTATAGAAGACTCACAGGCGAAGGATATAGCAAAGAAAGAAGGTGAGAAGGATGAAATGCTTAAGCTACTCATGGAGCAGAACGCCCAGCTCAAAGAAATGGAAGCAGAGATGGAGAAACTGCTAAAGGAGAAAGAGCAGCTGAAATCTATGGAATCCATTCCATTGACTGCTATCCCAATCTCAGGGACAAGCACAACAATAGTAACAACAATTCCATCTGCAACACCAGTGACACCACTAGAAGGGACAGTCGATCTCACCAAATCTATGGAGAAAATGAACCTGCAAGAGACAGAAATCAGCAGGCTAAAGAAGGAAGTTGAGAACCTCTAGGTACTCAAAACTTCTTTCCAAACCAGCTTATCCAAAGAAAAGCAGTTAAATGAGCAGCTCAGGAAGGAACTACATCTGCTCCAAAAGGAAACGGTGGCAGGGAAGACTTTGGATGAAGTCAAAGAAAATGTATGGACAAACATCTCAAAGTCCATAAATGAAATCTGGCCCATGATCCAAATCATGTTTGAGCAGAACGAGCTGGTCCAGAGGAGAAAACAAGCCATTGAAAAGATCATAGTAGAATTAGGAGATAGACCAACTTAGGAAAATGAGATTATCAAATTCCTAAATTCTAAGACCCGAGAAGAGCTCGAAGAGTTGAAGATCGAGGACGGAACAGAAACCATCATCGAGCTCAAAAGAGTGTTGACCAAGAGGGGATTGTTGCTTCAATTAGAAGAAAAGGTTCAGATCATGGACCAGGGGGTACATAAATTCTTCAGCAAGATCGAGACTCTCCAGAAGAAAGGACTCCCAGGTTTGAAGGTTATTAATGATAAACTGATGACACTCCCAGATTACAAAAAGAGACTGTCCTAAGTGTCTAAAGATAGTTCAAAATTTGTTGGCATACAAGGGAGCATCACTGGAAAATCATTCCTGAACGCTCTTCAGTTGGACATCAGTATCCAACATGTGATTCGATACATTTTCCTCACTAAGCCCACTTTCGCCAAATATACAAAAATGGATGAAGTGTATCGGAGACTGCTCAAAATCACTTTGCCTAGTCATCTCAGATGGGAGGAGCTCTGTGATTTGCTCGATTACTAGATGATTTTTCCAGGTCTAGTCACCTTTCCAGTCAGAAGAGGTTGCACAGGAACCTCACCAACGGCCTACCCCAGAAATTCCGCATGCAGTTGTACCAAGTCATCAAACAGTTTTGATTAGTTAAATTAGTTAGACTAAAAATAGAATGAGCACGTCTTGATCAATTATGGTAGGAACGTTTGTAATTTGAATTATAAATACTTCACCTTTTGAAGTATTGAGGGTTTTTGATCTTTACACCCTGACGCTATCAGACTGTAACCATTTTTGAAGGAGATCTGCCATTAATAAAGAGGAAGCACTTTTACAGGATTCTTGCGTGTATTCACTGGTGACGTTTATTCTCTAAGTTGAATGTTTTTCTTGCTTTGTGATCATATTGTTTTCTGAAACTAATATTTATGAGTAACGTATGTTGCAGGATTTATCTTGGATACCCTGTTTCTGACTTTGAAGATTTTAATGTTTGTCTTCTGATGTTTTCAATTAAGGAATTCTTAACTGCTTCTTAGTTGAATTTATCTTTCTCATATTTTCTTTTGTCCATCATATAAATTATTAAAGATCCAGTGAGTATATTATCTCTCCCTGTGGAAGTATTCCTTTACATTTCTGGTTTGTATCTCATATTGATTATAACACAGACCCTATAGCCCAATGGAGGTGTAGACTGTCTCAATCAATTCAAAAACACTTTTACAACAAAACCTACCTATTTCTTTACCTAGCCTAACATCTAAAGTTAAAAACAAAGCTAAATCATATAGAGATATCCCTCTCTGAAGTTGGAAGGGCTAGATCCCAACTTTAAAAGTGGTTGGATAAAGTTACCTTTGTAGATTTCTTCTTTTTCAACCTCTAGGAAATTTACCAAGTGCTAACACAGGGGATCTCAGTGATTTTGATAGTGAAATAGAGGCTGAACAAGAGAAGAAAGTTGCAGCCAAAGATGCATCAAACAAGCGTTTGATCAGAGCTATTGCCAGAATGAGTGCAAAAGCAAAGATGGACATTCCAGTTTGTGAGGGAAACTTGGATGCAGAGGATCTACTAGATTGGATTAGAGCTCTGGATACTTACTTCGACTATGAATATGTCGAAGAGGACAAGAAGGTCAAGCATGCTATCATGTGCTTGAAGGGACATGCAACATTGTGGTGGGATGAGATACAAGATGATAGACGCTACAAGGGCAAGTAGAAGATCAAGAGTTGGGACAGGATGATCGTGAAGATGAAAGCAAAATTCATCCCGAGAGATTATCAAATTACTCTGTTCAGGAGGATGCAGAACCTGAGACAGAAGCTGATGACAGTGAAAGAATACACGGAGGAATTCTATCGACTGAACATCAGAGCAGGTCATTGGGAGAGAGATGATGAGAAGGTAGCCATATATATGAATGGCCTGAGATATGATATCCAGGACGAGATGAGCCTGGTTACCATCAGGATGGTGGATGATGCTTATCAGATGGCTCTGAAAGCTGAGGAGAACCTGAGACGTAATCAAGGTCAAAGGGGCTGAGGCAGAAGTCAACTCAGAGGCAAGTTGGGTTCCCAATATAAATCCCATAAGCCCAAGGAGGAATGGAAGAAACCTTAGACTCATGCAGAGAGAGGTGGAACCTCACAGCGGGGGCCATATGTTGAACAGAGAGGGCAACATAATGTACAGAGAGGAGATTATGCTGACAACAACACTTTTCCTTGTACTAGAGGTAAAGGAAGAGGAAGAGGTGGAGTAATCACATGCTTCACATGTGGGAAGAATGGGCACAAGTCTTATGAGTGTCCAAAAAAGAAGAAGGACATCAGGGAAGCTCACATCACTGAAGCGTAGAAGCGGGATGCTGAGGCAGAAGATGCAGAAGGCGGAAGATCGCTCATGATGCGAAAAGTCCTTTTGATGCCAGAGAAGGAGATGGAGAATTCAACGCAGAGGAACAGTCTTTTTAGGACTACTTTCAAGACCAAGGATAGGGTGTGTAAGGTCATCGTAGACAGTGGTAGAAGGATAATCTCGTTTCAACTGAGATGGTAGAGAAGCTAGAGCTGGAGACAACTGATCACCTGAGCCTATACCGAGTTTCGTGGCTACAGAAAGGACACCAGGTAACTGTTACTAAACAACGCTTGGTTGAATTCAAAATAGGTGGATATAATGATAGGATCTTGTGTGATTTCATTGCTATGGATGTATGTCATCTATTGTTGGGTAGACCATGGCAATATGACAGAAATGTGATTCATGATGGGCGAATGAACACATATACCCTGGAGAAGAATGGGAGAACCCATATGTTGCTTTCGATAAAGGATAAGGAGGTGAAGCCGGAAGTAAGAAACACAATACTTCTCATGAGTGGGAAGGAACTTCTTAATGAGGTTAAGAAGAAGGAAGATCCACAATTCTTTGTGGTCAGAAAGCCGAGAATTGTTTTGACTATCACAAGAGTGGATGATCTACCAGAACAGATTTAGGAACTACTAGAAGAGTTCGCTGACATTGTGGTAGATGAATTACCTCATTCGTTGCCACCGATGAGGAGTGTGAGTCATCATATAGACCTCATACTAGGAGCCAGTTTGCCAAACAAAATTGTGTATAGATTGACACCGCAAGAAAATGAAGAAGTTAAAAGGCAAGTCCAGGAGTTATTGGACAAAGGTTTGGTTAGGGAAAGCTTGAGTCCGTGTGTTGTTCCAACAGTGCTTAGTCCGAAGAAAGACAGGGGCTAGAGGATGTGTACTGACTCAAGGGAGATTAATAAGATAACCATCAGGTACAAGTTCCCATTGCCGAGAATGGATGATCTGATGGATTGCCTGAGTGGGGAAAATTATTTTTCAAAGATTGATTTGAAAAGCGGATATCACTAGATTCACATGAGGGAAGGTGATGAGTGAAATACGGCCTTCAAAACCAATGAAGGACTATATGAATGGCTTGTTATGCCATTTGGCTTGAAAAACGCGTCAAGTACCTTCATGAGGCTGATGAACGAAGTCCTGAAGGAGTTCATCATAAAATTTGTCATTGTGTATTTGGATGAAATACTGATTTACAGTAAGTCAGTGGCAGAGCACTTGAAGCATTTGGCTATAGTGATGAAGAAGCTGCAATAGGAGAAACTATTGATAAATATGAAGAAGTCCTCATTCATGAAGACAAAACTCATTTACTTGGGATTTGTTATATCTGTGAATGAGTTGAGGATTGATCCAGAAAAGGTGGAAGTGATCAAGAATTGGCCATCACCAAGAAATATTTTTGAGGTGAGAAGTTTTCATGGACTAGCTAGTTTCTACTAGAAGTTCATCAGGAATTTCAGTGGAATCAACGCAGCGATGATGTATACAGTGAAGAAGCAGCATAAGTCTTTTCACTGGACAACCGAGGCTGAGAAGAGCTTCATATTGTTGAAGAGGAAGATTACAGAACAACTAGTGTTGGTGTTGCTGGATTTCCTGAAGACGTTTCAAGTGAAAAGTGACGCAAGAGGGTTTGTTATAGGAGCGGTCTTGAGTCTGGAGGACAGACCGATTGCATATTCCAGTGAGAATCTGAATGAGGCAAAGGTGAAATACTCCACATACGACAAATAATTCTATGCTATCATCCAGGCATTGAAGAAGTGGAGGCATTACTTGATCCCAAAGGAATTTGTTTTGTATAGTGATAACCACACATTACAGTTTGTGACTCAACAGGAGAAGTTTAATCAGAGACATGTAAAATGGGTAGAGTATATGAATAATTTCACATTTGTAATTAAACACCTTTCAGGTACTGCTAACAAAGTGGCTGATGCTTTGAGCAAGAAGTGTTTATTTTTGCAGGAGTTCCGAGTCAAGACCTTAGGTTTTGATGATCTCAATGGCATGTATGCAGTTGATCAGGATTTTAGAGAAGCATATGAAGCAGCTGAGAATCCAGTTCTCAGAGATAGAAGCCCTTGGATAGAATACATGATCCATGAGGGATTGTTGTTCAGAGGCAATCAATTGTGCATTCCAAATTGCTCCATGAGGGAGAACTTGTTAAAGGAGAAGCACAGTGGAGGATTGGCAGGACATTTTGGCCGTGACAAGACGTTCGCAAAATTGAATGAGTCATAGTTTTGGCCAGGAATGCGAGAAGATGTCAAGAGATTCATAGACAGATGTAGATTTTGCCAGCATTCGAAGGGGAGGAAGCAGAATGCAGGTTTTTATCAGCCATTTCCCATACTAGAAAGGCTGTGGGAGGCGATAAGCATGGATTTTGTATTGGGATTGCCAAGGACACAAAGAGGTATGGATTCAGTCTTTGTGATAGTGGATAGGTTTTTTAAGATGGCACACTTCATCCCATGCCAGAAGACCAGTGATGCGACTCACATCGCAAATCCGTTCTTCAAAGAGGTCGTTCGACTTCATGGGTTGCCGAAAAGCATAGTTTCAGACAGAGACACGAAATTCATAGGGAATTTTTGGAGGACCTTATGGAAGAAGATGGGAACTAATTTGATGTTTAGTTTGGCTTATCATCCTCAGATGGATGGACAAACAGAAGTGGTCAACAGAAGTATGGGAGACTTGCTGAGAAGCTTGGTGACAGAGCACCACAGCCAGTGGGACAACATATTACCACAAGCAGAGTTTGCGTACAATGACTCAGTGAATCAGAGCACAGAACAGAGTCCATTTCAGGTTGTCTATGGGATGCAGCCGAGAGGAGTTTCTGAACTGAATTATTTAGAACAGACTACTACTAGCAGCGCTAGTGCAGAAGAATTCACTGAGGCGATGAAAGAACTTCACAGTAGGGTGAAGGAGCGGTTGTTGGAATCAAGCCAGGAATACAAGCGTAGAGCAGACCAACATCGGAGACAACTTCAGTTCGAGGTTGGTGATCTGGTTCTGGCACACTTAAGGAAAGAAATATTCCCGAGAGGAGCATATAATAAGCTACAGATGAATAAATTTAGGCCATGTAAGGTCATGAAGAAATTCGGGGAAAATTCTTATGAGATCGAGTTACCAGATGGGATCGGAATATCTCTGATATTCAATGTCACAGATTTATACCCATATAGGGCTGGAGAAGCAGAGACTGGAACTGAACAACCAGTGGTCCAATGGATGAAACAGATGCCATTTGCAGAGAAGCCGCAAATGGAATGTATACTGGACAAGAGAGTGGGTAAGAAGACCAGAAGGAAGGAATACTATGAGTATCTAGTCAAATGGAAGGGCCATCCAGTGGAAGATGCTAGCTGGGAGAATGAAGCAGAGATACAGAAGCATGGACATACCATGCAGAAGCTCATGGACAGGAGCCCATGAAATTTTTCAAGCAAGGGAGTATGATGTAGGAGCATTGCCAACACGTCAAGCGAGCCAGTGCGGAAGCGGAAGACAGCTGGATAAGCCAGCACAAATTTTGAAATTACCTTGGAAATTGTTGCACGATCTTAAATGAGTCATTTAAGATGAAGCACACTTGTATATGGTAAATGGACCTTGAACAGATAGCTCTCGTCCTTTAGTAGATAGACTGCATTTAAGATAGTTAATGCAGGTAGATAGGATTTTAATTCATAGATTAGATAGTTTAGGAGATGAAGGGAGAACGGATATAGATACCCTCATTGTGCATTGTATCATTATCAATTCAGGAAGAGCATAGGAGAAGCAGAGAGCTGTGTAAAAGAACACCCATGTGCAGACATTTGAATTAATAAAAGAGTTCTGATTCAAATTCATGGTTTGTGTTGTTCTCTGTGTATTTGATGTTGATATGCTTAGGAATGTTTGATTCCTGTCATACATTTGCTTTTATATGCTGTGTATGTGATTTCATGTATGAATTGAATTCTGAGAGAGATGGAATGATTTTCAATTGTTTCTCTCTTTGAGCCAGCAAATTCTTGCAAGGAGTGCAGTTGAAGTGTCCGCAAGGAGTGCGTCGACAGAGGGCTTAATTAGAGATAGCTTTTGTTCTCATTCACCCCAGAAATATAGTTGGACACAGGAGTCATGCAAGGATTGCGCAAGCCAGGTGAAATTCTCAGGGTTGTGAACCTGAGTGAAGAGCTGAAAGAATGTTGTTGCAGGGGTGCGCAGAGTCGAAGAGTATCAACACTTAGACGTGTTGAAGGGTTGCCGCAAGGAGTGCGTGCAAGGAGTCCTTTCTAAGGCTCAGAGTCATAGCCAAGCTCAGGAAGGATAGAGTCTTCGAATTCATCAAAGGACTGCAGAGAGAAGTTGTGGTTGAAGTATTCAAGCAGGCACTGCAAGTTTGCGTGCAGGTGAACAAGTCTTCGTAGAGAAAGTACTTGATTCATTTCATAGAATTCATCAAGAAGGAGCGAAAGGTCAGTATTCTTTGAGGAGAATTTGTGACATCCCGTGGGCCATCAGATCTCATGGGGGTGTAAGGGAGATACGACATCGGTTTCTCTAGAAGGTTTAATCTCAGGACAGATAGAGCGTTGATCCAAATCAGCCAGAACCATTGGATCTACACGTGTATCGTGTATCGGGGTTTCGTAGATCGAACCTCCAAGTTATTGCAACGGGAATTGCGATATCGTGATCCATGATATTCTGACAGATCAAAACCCTCCATCTTTGGGGATGCATATCAGAAGGTCCAAAGAAGTCGAGGTTCAGAGTATCAAGAGTTTCGAGGGTAGAGTATTCTTACAACTTGGAATCGCGACCAGCGATATCCCGACGGTAACGTAAGCAGTGTGGAACTGCAGGAGTTAGTGGAAGACAGGTGGCATAAGTCATCGAATTTTTACAGCGAGAAGTGCCGAGACATTGACATCAGGATTCGCGATCCCGCGAAACCCAAAATCCCGATAGAAGTGACGGGAAGTTGAAAGGATAGCTCATGCATGTGTCTGAGTTTCGACGCATCGGGGTTCGAAAGTCGGAGAATCGAGTTGCTTGATATTGCAAGTGGCGAAATCGCGATAGGGTAGAAGTCCCGATAGGGTAAAGGTGAGGTCAGTGTTGACTTAGGTATCGGGTCTCGACGATCCGTGGGTACAGGGCTCGACCTTTGGATTCACGAAGTCATGAGTTCTGATTCCTTGATAAGTAAAGAGAGGGGGGATCGTGCGGAGTGTTATGTGGGTGCGGATTTCTCGATAGGGAAATAGAAGAATGTTCCAGTTCTTCGGGCCAAAAGGAAGAGAAGATCCTGTGAGCGGGCGTGCCTGTAGGTATGGCTGTGTCACATTTACTCCAAATGTGACTTTGGTTGGCAAGTTATCATCATCCTGCATCCATCAATGAAACATATCAGCTATAACAACCAACATCATAATATCTAGTCATATGTCACATTTTTAATATCAAAAACATTCAAGCCATAAAATTCCACTCCCTCACTCGATCCAGAGTCAAAGGATATCCATCGATTCCATCAACATCCAGTAACGTCCATATTCCTGCACACTCAGGGGAAACCAATCAATAGCACCTATCGATGTAAATATAGAAAAAATAACATATCATCATATCCACAACATCTCATAATCATAATCAAAACAACCAATCGTATAATGAACCGGATCACTTGCATGCAAGTTTCCTCAAAGAATAAGTCTGCTCAGTGTGCCCAAGAGCGGGATGTTACATACACCCCCTCTTGTTTTAAACCTCATCCTGAAGTTTCACAGTATGCAAGTGCCGAAATAAAGTGTATCACAATATCATATATCTGGCTATCAAACAAAAATGGAAACTGTTGATGCATATCATATGCATCCTCCCAGGTCGTCGAGTGCGGACTATAGTTGTCCCACTGGACCTTGACCTGATCTATTGTTCTACACTGTAGTTGTCAAATGCGATGGTCCAGGAGACAGACTGGCTCCATCGTTAGCGCACCCTCGTCCGATACCTACAAGGAACTCATGTTAATAACATGTGTAGGATCACTAACATAATGTCTCAAAACAGATACATGAAAAACATTATGCATACGCCTCAAAGAATCAGGAAAGGCTAGTTGATAGGCCACGGGACCCTTCTTTTGCACAAACTTGAAAGCTCCCATGAACCTAGGAGAGAGTTTGGAACCCTTTCCAAAATTGATCGAATACTTATTCAGTTTCACTCCCAAAAAGATTCTACTGCCAACTTCATAAATACGGTCGACAAGAAGTGCATCATCATAACTCTTCTACCGATCCTGCGCTTCCTTAATCCTTTGTATTATTGTTTTCATTTGATCCTCCATTTCTTGGATCACTTCTGGTCCCACCAGGACCCTATCCTCAAGTCGATCCCAACTCAAATACATCTGACATGGTTTCCCGTAAAGGAACTCGAATGGCGCCATCTTGATGGTGCTTTGATAACTGTTGTTATATGAAAATTATACCAGTGGCGAGAATTATTCCCATTACTTCTTTTGGTCCATCACATACATATGTAAAATATCCTCCAAGATTTGATTTTTTTTTTCGGTCTGCCTATCTGTCTCTGCGTGATATGTGGTACTAAAGTTAATTTGGGTTCTCAAGGCCTCAAGGAAACTAGTCCAACATCAATCCTCAATCAGATATAATTCTCTTAGGCACGCCATGCAACATCACATTCTCGCTGATGAAAACTCTTTCTATGTTAGGTTCCTGATATGTCGTACGCACATGGATACAATGAACACTTTTCGTCAGAGTGTCGACTACCACAAAAATGAAGTCGTGTCTCCTTCCCCTTAGTGGCAATCCAACAATGAAATCCATCTAAATGAACTTTCATTTCGATTTCATAATTGTGTGTGGTTGTAGTAATCGTCTCAGATGTCTATGTTCATCCTTCACCTACTGACATTCTAGACATCTTCCCACGTAGTTGACTATGTCCACCTTCATTCCTTTCCAGAAGAATAAGGTTTTAAGGTATTCCCTCATCTTCGTGACTCCTCGGTGAGCCATGTACACTTCTCTATGAGCCTCATTTCCGATCAAACTACTCAATTCATCGTTGCCAGGTACATAAATTCGATTTTTAAAACACAACAATCTGTCATTGTCCATAGTAAATCCCTCAAATTTTGGTACCATCATTGTGTTTTGTCCAATAAAATCTTGGACCTCTTTATACAAGTCATTGTCGTGTTGTAAAGTTAGAATATTTTCTTGTAGGTTTGTCTGAAGAGGCATCACAGAAAATATGCACCGTGTCCGACTCAATGCATCAACCACTCTATTCATTGTTCCTTTTATGTAAGTAATATCGAAATCGCACTCTCTAAGAAATTCCGACCAATGCCTTTGTCGTGCGTTCAAGTCTCTTTGCGTAAATATGTGCTGTAAACCACAGTGGTCCTTTTTTAGGTCAAATTTTCATCCAATAAGGTAATGTCTCCATACTAGGAAGGCATACATAATGGCTAACAACTCCAAATAGTGCATCACATAGTTCTCCTCATTCCTTCTTAACTTTCTCAAGATGTAAGAGATCACTCGAACATCTTGCATCAATACTCTGCCTAAGACTTCCTTGGATGCATCAATGCATACCAAGAAGTCCTCGCCCATGTCAAGGACCCTTAGTATAGATATTTTCATCAACAACTCCTTGAGCCTCTGAAATGCTTTCGTGCATTTATCAGTCCAAAAAAACTTATTTTCCTCTTCTATAATTTTGTAATCACATTAGCTATATTCGAAAAACCCTTGACAAACCATCGATAGTATCCAGCTAAGTCCATGAAGCTATGCACTTCTGGGACATTGGTCAGTGCAGGCCATTCCGTGATACCCTCGACCGTTGCTAGATCCACAATGATACCTTCCCCAAAGATGACACGCCCCAAGTAATGAATCTTTGATTGATAAAACAAGCATTTTGATAGCTTCCCAAACAATTTATTCTCTCGTAGACACTGTAGTACCAAGCACAAGTGTTCATCATGCTCCTCCATCGTTCGAGAATATATCAAAATATCGCCAATGAATACTTGGATGAACTTTTACAAGTATTCGTGGAACACCCTATTCATCAAACTCATAAATACCCCTGGGGAGTTTGTTAGTCAAAATGGTAAAACGATAAACTCAGAATGTCCAAACCTTGTCTTAAAGGCAGTATTAGGGATGTCGTCCTCCTTTATCCATAACTAGTGATACCCTGATCTCAATTCTATCTTCGAAAACATCGTTGTACCTTTCATCTAATGACAGAGATCGTCAATCCTTAGAAATGGGTACAGATTCTTGATTGTTTCCTTGTTCAATTGACGATAGTCAATGCAGAGTCTCCATAACCCATCCTTCTTTCATATAAAAATCACAAGAGCACACCACGGTGACACACTTGAACTTATAATTCCTTGATCTATCAACTCCTTCAGTTGCATTTTCAACTCCGACAACTCTAGGGTCGACATCCGATAAGTAGTTCTTGCTATTGATTCAGTTCCCGATTTTAGGTCGATGGTAAATTCCAACTCCCTCTCAAGTGGAAACCCTGGTAACTCCTCTGGGAAGACATCCAAAAACTCTCGCACTACCTATAGGCGTTCCACCATGCCCTTTTCATTTAACACAAGGATCAAATATAGCTTGCATCCCTTGCGCATTCTCTTCCATAGCCATAGGGAAGAGATTAAACTTATGTAAAATCCTTGGTCCCAATGTACAATTACGTGTATTTGTCCCTCGTCATTGACCAAGATCACCCGTTTCTTCTTACATTTGAGTATTGTCTCATGCAATTACAACCATTCCATACCGATCACATCGTATTAAGACCTTAAGATCGTGATGTACAGGTTGGTGCTAGTGAAAAAATCTCCCAAGTTAAAGCTACAACTTCTAACCTTCACTCGAATCTTCTGTTTGGTTCCTGAAGCCATTTCTAGAAATCTAAACTCGTCCTGTTTGAATTCCTTTACCTTAAATTTTTTTAGCGATGCACCAGAAATAAAACTCTCTATAACACCTGGATCTATCAAAATATTAAGGGTCTGGTCAGCGATGGTACCTGACATTTTGAGCACAATTGACTAGTGCTATGTCTGGCGGTTATTCACCGTTGCATGAATCTGATGGGCCTTGCCCAAATCTCCCACGAGAGTGGGTCCGACTGATCCATATGCTCTGATCCTCTCAACAGGGAAGTAACGCTGGTAATGTGGCTCTCCACATGTCCAACACCCTTTCTTCGGTTGAATACTCTTGGTACCTGAAGTAAAAGATGACAAGCCACCGACTTGGAACCCTGGTATGTTTTGTTGAATAGGCTTAAACTGTTGTTGTTGTGGTCAAATTTGTTTTTAGTGTTTTGTTCTTCTGTAAGGAGTCCACTGCTAAGGCGTTGGTCGTCGAGGTGCAGTGAAATTGGATCCTCTCGGGATGCCAAGATATCCTGGTGAATGTCTAGCTTGTGTTTGATGTTGTTGCACACTAGATGATGCCTATCCCTCTAATATCGCTAGAGTCCTTCTCTAACTCCCATTGATAAGATCCTCCTATGCTATGAGGGCCTTCTAAACAACATCATGCAAGGTTTGAGGCATCAAAATCCTCACTTTTGCACGAATGATGAAATTAAGGCCAAACACAATCTTGTTGACCTTAAGTTTCTCGGTATTCAGGTGAGGAGTATATCGAAGAAGCTCCATAAAACAAGCCTTGTACTTTGGAACTATAAGGCTGGCCTTTTTCAAAGCGTTGAACTCGTTGAGCTAATGCTCAATGAATTCCTCAAACATATACCTCTCCTAAAACCATTCCTGGAACAATTCCCATGACATGTCTTTGACGTCCATGTTCAATTGTGGCAGGAGAGTCTTCCACCATAGAATAGCTCTCCCCTTTAGTTCAAAGACTTCCATGTGGACCTTCATGTTGGAGGTATAGTTTCAAAGTGAAAATCACATTGCCATACTCTAGAACCATGCCTTGGAGGTTGTGCCATCCTGGGCACCAAAGAAGTGAAAAAATTGAAATTCTCAAGTTCGCAGTGAATGCTATCGGTATCGACCTGGGAATGTGGTGGACCCTCAGGAGGTGTCGATGCCTTGGCCTCATATCTATCCAAATGGTCGATCAGTGCCTTAGACATCTTCTGAAAGGACCTCATCATCCCAAACACATCACCTACAACTATATGTTCCTGCTCGACAACCTGTTCATCTCCCTAGGGGTTAGACGTCTTGGGCATGGATGTTATTGGGGGAGTCACATGTCCTCCACTAGCACCTCATTATCTGCCTTTGCGACATCCTCTAAGCATGATTGCCTACATGAATAGAAATCAATTTTAATTAGTGATATTTTATAATCAAGTATTCAATCAATGGAAATCGTAGTGATCCCAAGTCATGGGTCGTACCAGCTCTGATACCATATGTAACGATACCCATCATTACAAAAACAAGTAAGAACAACAAGTATTTTTTTTTTCTTTTATGCAAGAAGGTAATAACGATAATACAATCATTCTACGCAACTTGAAGACGAGCACAAGAGATGAAATTTAGGAAAAAACAACCATAACGACCTAGAATACTAGCACATCAAGCAACTGGATGTAACATACGACAATAAATTAGATGAAAAATAAATATGACTACCCTCCTGTCCTTCCCTGGAAAGGTTAGGACATCTAGGACACATAAGCAAGGCTCAAGCCCAGGTTCCCATAGATTTCGACCATTTAAGGTCTCAAGATTGGCAACTGTTCTGAGGAACAAGGAGGTGTCTACATCTCTCCCAACGCAAGCAAGACAATGCCAACTAAGATAAAAGGAAACATCAATCAAACCAAATGAAACAACTTTACAATGCTAGTAGCCAGAACCTTCTCGTTGAATGAGATACAATCACACTAACATTACAAAACAAGTACAACCTTACTTACAAAAATAACATCATCCACTTTTTCCACGTTCAAACAAAATAATTCGAAACCTTCAACCAAGCATAAAATACAACGTGCATCAAATCCAACTTGCACTATCATACATTATATGATGTCATTAGATTAAGGCGCTCTAAACTATAAAGAAAAAATGGAAGCAAGGTGACTATAATCAATACAATTAAATTGGCGCAACAACTAGGTGTAAATCATTAGATATTTATCATCATAAGTACTAATTCACAACATCAGTAACCAATCACCATCTAAAAGTAAAACCAACTAACCATCTTTAAGCAACATACACTTTCCATTCAAGGGTTTATTATTCCAGTAAACTCATCTATAAAATTAAGAGCATAATCAACACTCCACTATAACACCCCTTTAACGGTACAAATGGAAGATCTTATATATTAAACAAATTATTATCTAACCTGTATAATCTTTAATTAACAAGTAACCAGGATTCCCTGCCTTCCTTTAAACATCACCCGTTAACATCATAAGCACTTAAGTACCTCATAATTAATCAATTATTGTTTTCCCTTAAATAATTATGATTTCCATAAAGTCGGGTTCCTCTATCCTTTTGCAAAATTCTACCCTTTAAAGAATAAGAGGAATAAATGACTTATAATTAATAATTACAATTTATCATACAGGGATCCCTGTTGTAAAGGAAATAAAATCTATTACAAGCCATAATCCTAATCACATTTAAACTTATTGACAGATGTGAAAGAATTTAATATATCAAAAGGGATAATTGTCATATAATTATTCCACAATAAAATTGTTATATACAATTGAAACTGAACTTAATAAAGAATAGGAAAAACTGTTAAACTGTTACTCACACTTAAACTGTTATAAAACTACTATAATCACAATTAAAATGGAACCATATAAATTGATTCCGAACTATTAAAACATTATCCCTTATTCACAATTAACTTTTATTTAACTGTTATAATGGGAATTATATTGGGTACCAACATCCATCATCAACAATAACCCGATATATACACAATTGTTTAAATCGTTCAAAAACATGCATCGTCTTAATTAGTTCACTGTCGTCAGCCGCTACCACTAGATCACCAGAGTCATCGTTATTATACAATGGCTATAATTATATGATTATTTAAATTGTCCCCTGCCCAAACACTGTCATAACACAGAACTTCCATAAAGTCTCATATTGTAAACACCGCTGAACTGCCACTGCAGGTTATTAATGCACTCACCTTGATGTCTCTGCCAAATTTTTTCTTTGCCACCATGAAGACGAATCCACAGCTGATGATCTTTCTTTCAACTCAGAGGAAATGCCCGATCACTTCCCCACAAGGCTAAGTCTCAATACTACATGCGAGGGAGAGGATGGGCGTGGGATCGACGCACAATTCTAGACACCACAACTTTCTTGGGGAAACCTCTTCTTTAAGTTTGGAAACATTGTTTTTCACTTCGATCAACTAAGTGTATTACTCCTATATAGATAAAATCTCCTTCCTGAATGCGGCCATTTCAGTCTTTATCTGATCCCAAAGAAATAATTTTAGTGAGCTTACCTGTAGATAAGAGCTTATGTAATTACAGTAATCTAATCTATACTGAGACCTAATCACATATAGAGCCTATGTGTATTGTATTCATACTAGTTCTTATGACTTCCATTTGTGACGTAGACGAGAGAGATGACCATCGATCGAGAACTAACAAACTTGCCTTCAATCACTATTTTTCTTGTGTTCGTCTATCTATCGATGAATCCAGTGTTCCCCAAATATGATTAGGTGAATCCAGAGCGAGTGAATACCAAGTTCACATGCTAACTAGGAAGTAATGCTTCTACCTCCGCTACTGCAGCAATAGATAAGGAATGCATACCTCTACCTCTTGCCTATACTTAAGAGCTAATCCTCTATGAGAAGGAATAGCGGTGCTAGCTAAGAAGGAATGGAACCCCACCTTAGAAGAGGAGCAACCAATAAATGAACCAAATCAAATATTTTTGCAAGTCGAGCAGGCCGTGCAACGGGAGGGGGAGAACACATCCATTGGCGCAGGGTCTTATTCAAATTACCATGAATTTGACATGAAAACTATGAGGAAGGTAAACTTCGACCTCATCTAGCTGGCCCTTTTAGAGGATTCAATAGAATATCAAGATCCATGAGTCTCTAATGCATTGGGAAAGAAACTTGAAGGCACCAAAGGAGTTTCCTCAAGACTAGCATCATTTGAGAGAAAAAATGAATGTTTCTGATCCTCCACACCAAGACAAGATATGAGAACAGAAAGCCACGCAAACACACATGATTAACTCACGTACAATTCAACAAAATTGCAATGTCATTGATTACAATGATGAAACGCAGAGCCCATCATTCCACCTTCTTATGGAAGACAAATTAGTCCAGATGAACTTGTCTAGATGATACACTCTATTGACAAGTTTGGTAATGCTTTCTTTGGGATTGGTATGATGACTTTACCTGAATCCACTAAAAAGTGGAATGGATAGGTTTGGGGAGGAACAAAGGATGGCTTTGATCAAGGATGAAGCCAGAACTATGGGATTGAACTAGTAACTTGATTGGTAATGACCATGCGTCCTTTACCATTACTCTATGGGTGGTGTGAAAGGTAGGGTTGTAAACATAATTTTAGTCATAAAAAGGAAAAACCAGCCAATCCGACTACGACAGGGGAGTAAGAGGGAAAGGCTGAAATAAAGGGTGACCAAACATTTCAGAGATTTCACCAAATGTTTCAAGTTTCAGGAAATGGAACAAGCGATTATAAGGTTAGGTGAAAGAAATCTTGGATAGGAAGGACTTCCCCTTTAACTTCAAACTAAATCTAGTATAGAAACGACAGGAAGCTAAATTAGCAAGGAAGCAAGGCTAGGAGTGTAAAAATTTAAGGGTTTTAACACATATCTACTCTGTAACTTCCATAAGATTTCCTCCAAATAAATATTAACAACCATTGCAACCAGTTTTTACTTCTAAGATGGAATAAATTTAACACAGATATTCAATACAGAAATTCAACTATTTTTTAACTACAAATTTTACATGTGTACATTCGCCATTATAGATTTTCATATGGAGAAAACTTAACTACTTTTTCCATACAAAATTTACACATGCGCGTGCGTTCTCCGTCCAGCTCTCTCTTACCAACCGATGAGACCTTATCGGTACCTACCAACCAATGCTAGGGGTACTCTTCTTCCCCCTAATCCCCCCGAGTTGCAAAGGGGCCACAGACACAATACTAGAGAATTCTAATTAGCAGGTTTAGATATAAACAACAAATTATCTTTTTAATAATTTAATCCTCCATTAAAGTATTTACTTAATAATTAATGTTTGAAATTGGTTTACCCCCTTCTTGTTACATGTTTATTCGGTTTTTTTTTTTGTTTCCAAGTTCTACTTAGACCTAGGTTTTAAATTCACTAGGCTTGGCGACAGTTCTTAAAGGAAAAAAATTATTATTAAACTTTACTCATAACATCTTTCATTTTAAGGACGACTGGGTCCTAAGGAGGAATAGTTTTCTAGGTACTAGCTTTGTTAAATTCACCATAGATAAAATCACGACGTGCCCTTTAGGACACAATACGTTCTCCAAGGGTGCCACTTGCCTGCATTCAATTTTTATTTGCATGACATGCCCTTCAAGAGGCATTATGTGCTCCAAGGGTTCCACTCGCCTCTTGACTGAAATTGGTAGACGTCAAAACCCCTAGAGTCCATACTCCATCCAGTGACATTGTGGGAGAGTAAGGGCCTCTAAGGAATAAGGACCCTACCTTATTGCGCACCCCTTAGAATCATCGTGAGTGACTGTCACAGTCTGACCTCACAACATCGTGGATCTCTGGAACTAGGTAGTCATTAACCTACAGTTAAATCCATGGCAGGAGTTCTACTAGGCTATGGTAGGGTTGTTTCCACACCTCTCCCACAATGTATCTAGTTGTTGTGCATGACCCCTTTACTCCAAATGTGAGTCTGGTTGGCAAGCTATCGTCAGCTTGCATCAATCAACGAAACATGTCAACTATAATAATCAACATCAAAATATATAATCATATGTCACATCTGTAATATCAAAAGCATTCAAACCATAATAGTCCACTCCCTAACCCAATCTAGAGTCCAAGGAGATCCATCTATGCCATCAACATCCTCTAACATCTAGAGTCCTGCACACTTAGGAAAACCCAGTTAATATCACTTGTCGATGCAAATATAAAAAAAATGACATATCATCAGATCCACAACATCTCATAATCATAATCAAAACAACCAATCATATAATGAATTGGATCACTTGCACGGAAGTGTCCTCAAAGGTTAAATCTGCTCAGTGTGTGAAAGATCGAGATGTTATAATTACTACCCAGAGCGGTGCCAGTTTCAAAGGCTCTATATTAGATGAATATATTAGAAGTTAATGTACTAAAATATCAACTTCAAGAGTTATTAGACAAAAGGTATATTCAAGCAAGTGTATCTCCTTGGGGACAACTGGTACTAGTTGTCAGAAAAAGAGATGGAACCTTATAACTATGTATAAACTATTAACAATTTAATAAAATGACAATTAAAAATAGATATCCTTTACCCTGCATTGATGATTTGTTTGATCAAGTACGTGGAGCAACGATATTTTTAAAAATCAATTTGCAAGCAGGATGTCATCAAGTAAGAATTAAAAACGAAGATATATATATAGACAGTTTTTAAGACGATGTATATGTATTACAAGTTTGTAGTGATACCCTTTGGGTTAACAAATTCCCCAACTTCATTCACTTGTCTAATGAATAGTATCGTAAGTAAATACATAGATAAATTTGTAATCATCTTCATTGATGATATACTAATATACTCAAATAATCAACAGGAGCATGAAAAACAATTAACAATAGTTCTACAGATACTGAGAGAGAAGAAACTATATGCTAAACTTAGTAAAAGTGATTTTTATAAGGATAAGATTCAATATTTAGGACATGTAGTCTCTAAAGAGGGAATAGTTGTTGACCTTGAGAAAATAAGATCCATTATGGAATGGGAAATTCCAAAAGATGTTCCATACACAAGGTCATTTATTCATATAACAAGCTATTAACAATTTTTTTTTGAAGGGTTTTCAAATATTTTTCATCCTCTAACATCCCTACAAAAGAAAGGAACAAAATTTATATGGTCTGAAAAATGCCAAGAAATTTTTGAAAACTAAAACATCTCCTAACAAAACCCCCTATACTAAAAATATTAGATCCATATAAGGACTTCGTTGTATACAAAGATGCATGCATTGAATGGATGGGAGGAATATTAATGCAGGATAATCGTGTAATTGCTTACAAATATAGGAATCTTAAGAAACACGAAAGACATTGTGTAACACACGACTTAGAATTAGCCACGATAATACACACATAAAGATGTGGTGACACTATTTGATAGGAAAAAAAATCCTATTGATGTCTGACAAGATTGCATTGAATTACCTATTTGATAAACAAAATCTCAATGCTCGACAAGCACGGTGGTTATCCTTCTTGAGCGAGTACAATTTTGAAATAAGAAATATCAAGGGAAAATAAAATAAGGTCGTTGATGTTGATACTGAGAGGGGGGGTGAATCAATATCAAGTACAATTTAAAACCTTTTTCAGCTCATACTTAAACCATTCAACTATATCCAATGAGCAATGAAAAATAGTATAAGAGTTACACCAATACACCACAATACACCATGCACAATATATGAGAAATAATCAATAGTTATTGTTC
>JZKD02S1878301.1:608529-658832 GCA_000966675.3 Picea glauca
AAATCATCACCATCAACCAATCATCACATAGAACCTGATAATGCTTCCTGAGACTTCTTCAATTTATGCAATTCTTCAATTCTTGGAGTACTTTGATCCTATAGATAATATTACTGAATATATTCTTTGAAACTCCTCCAATTTTCACTTCTTGAATCATCCCCCAAAATAGGTTAGAGAAAGAATGGTATACTTTATTCAATTCTGGTCTATTCAGGAGAGTGAACTTGCACAGAATGCCCCGTGCTCAATAATTAACATCCAATTTTGAAACTCTCAAACAAGAAACTAAAGTCCGTACTCTTTCCAATGAAATTTGTCCCACTTCATTTTGATTCTCGATGAAGAATTTATGACTATTTTACCTGGAACACCTGTTTATTGACTAGCTTCAGGATTGGTCACAAACACTATCTTCCACAGAGTGTATCTCCATAATTATAGTGAATCAAGAACTAAAATTTTTACCAAAGGTAACTTGATATATCTCCTCAATACCATAGTGATTTCACCATATAAATCATTCTAGAAAAAAATTTATAGCAAAAATGGTAAGATGACCTGAAAATAACATACCTTAGAACACATCACCAAAAGACTTCATCCTCCCTTCAAATCTGACCTTATTTTCTTCTTATTAACTTTGAAATTCAACTTGTATCAAATGAATGTATAATGATGTTTATTTATACCATTTATGTCACCTCCTTTTAACATTAGGGCCAACTTGACACTTTCTTATTTTGTAATTCTTTTCTTTAATTATCTTCAGGGCCTACATGTACTTCCTTCTTCAACTCACTTTGTCATCTTCAAAAATTCATTTCTCCTCAACCATGAGGATCCAAGTAACATGTCACATACCACCAGAAACAACATGATGTATACTATCCATCCATGGGTGTTGTATCTGCATGTGCATTTTCCTTCATGTCCAAATACCTTCATCAATCTTGCGGTCCAAAACCCATGACTAGGGTTGACATCAATGACAACAACCAATTTTCCAATAGTTGATTCCTTGAAAAAGCATGCAAATATGATTAATCCAATTATTAGAAGTAACTATGAAACTATTTTAGAGAAAAAATCAATATTGTGACTGAAAAGGATATAGAAGATCAAAGTATTAAATGAAAATCGAGAGGAAATCAGGATGAAATTGAAAAATAAGACTTTAGAATTTTTAAAAATGGATTGTTGATGTATAAAAACAGGTTGTATATCCTTTAAGAAAAAGAAATTAAATTACTAATACTAAATGAGTTACATAAAAAGACAAACTTATGACATCCTCGCTATCAGAAAATAATTACTATGTTAAGAAAGGTATTTTATTGTCCTGGTATAAAAGGAGAAAGTGTTGAATATTTAGCTAAGTGCATAGAATGTCAACAAGTTAAAGTCAAACATTGAAATCTAGCCAGATTACTACAACCCCTACTCGTTTCATAATCAAAATGGGAAATAATAAGTATTGACTTTATAACAGGTTTACCTAAAATTAATAAATAAAATGATTCAATAATGGTTGTTGCTGATAAATTAAGTAGAGCATCACTTCATACCAGTTAAATCCACCTATAAATCCATTAACATAGAATATCTATTTATCAAGGAAATCTTTCAACTACATGGAATTCCTAAAACTGTAATCTCACATAGAGATACAAAATTTACATGAAACTTTTGGAAAGCCCTGTTTAAAGGCTTAGACACAATTAAACTTCAACACTGCTTACCATCCTCAAACAGATGGGAAAACTAAACAAAATAATCAAATAGTAGAAGATATGATTAGAATATATGTTATGAATAGACCAAAAAAATGGGAACAATATCTACATATGGTTGAATTATCATATAATAATCATTACCCAAATTCAATTAAACTTAATCTTTTTGAAATTCTTTATGGAAGAAAATGTAACACCCCTTTTTCTTGGAGTAATTTTGTAAACAAATTAATGATAGGACCTAAAATTGTAAAGGAAATGGCACTAGTAGTGAAATAGGTACAAGTGAATTTGAAAGTAGCTTAGGATAGGGAGAAGAGCTATGAAGACTCTAAAAGAACCCCAAGAGAGTTCAATATTGGAGACCGTGTATATACGAGTAATTCCTAAAATGATTTACTTAATACTTTGAAGGTATACTAAATTATCTCCTAGATATTGTAGTCCCTTCAAAGTGCTTGCACACATAAGACCTGTATCCTATCAGCTTGCACTTCCATCCATGGTAAAAGTACATGATGTATTCCATGTTTCAATATTAAAAAAATATATACATGATCTTACTCATGTTTTGGATTGGAATATGATACAATTGAAACCGAGGGTGAGTTCCTTATAGAACCGGATCGTATTCTTGACGAGAGGGAGATTACACTCCATAATTGATCCATCAGATAGGTAAAGGTGTAGTGGAGGCACCTTAGTCCCAAAAAGGCTACATGGGAAATGGAGAATCATATGCGGAAAGCATATCCATTTCTTTTGCAAAATTATCCATAGAAATATTGTATAACATCGAGGATGATGTCAAGTTCTAAGGGGGGGTGGATGTGATATCCCAAAATTTCAAAATTTAAAACTTATTAGTATTATTATTATTATTTGTTATCAACACATTATGCATCCTCGTGATCTAACTCAAAAGCTTATTGTTTTATCTATTGTTTTATTAATAAAAAAAGGAATCATACACAAAGTGAGATTGTTAGAAGAGATAATCCATTTATCCAAAAGAGAACTACCATGTGAAATAAGAAGGGGGACAAGTGGTGAAGAGTTATTGAGTTAACTGAACTAATGTGAGACAAAATCTCAGGATTTTAAGAACATGTGTAGAAATCAAATTGACAGGTGGTCAATGAGAAGGAGGCTCTTACATGTGTCAAAGACCTAGGAATAATCATAAAATTAAATAAAATTAAGAGGATGTGATGTCATTTTGAAGCAGATGTGAAATATGAAAAAATATTACATGAACTATAAGTCTTTAAGTAATGCTTGTATCCCTACGAACTGCATCAAGTCACTTGGTTAAGTTACTATATATGGATTTATCTTGGGGCTGACAGAGTGGGAATATGTGATAGCTTTTATTTATGGTTGGAAGGAACAACCAACTTGATATGTGTTTTCCCTAAAGGAAATCCAAGTTACATGGTTTTCTTCCATTTTACTCGTTAAATTGTTATTCAATTTGTAATTTATGGATATTTTTTTCTAGTTAAATTGTTGTTCAATTTGTAATTTATTATTGATTATAATCTAACTAGGGATTATATATTTTCTCTTGTTTCATTCCTTTATACTATTTTCATAGTAAACATAAAAAAAAAATGATTATATCAATATTTAGATCAAAATGAAAGAAGCATAATTATATAATTAACAAAGTTTTTGTATTGAGAAATATTTTATATAAATTGAACTAAATACAATGGGACAAATTCCTAATGATAATTCTATTACTGTAGAGGAAATATAGAATATACTGGAAGTTAAGGTCATCGAATAAGTACAACGAGATAGTAATAATTGAATATATAATAAAATAGTTTATAAGGAAACCAACCTTCTAGGTTATGTAGCCACTTAAAATGAGAAAGAAACTAAGTAAGATCATGTAGGCATGGAAAGTAAAGGATTGGAACCACTCATAGCCACAAACTTGGGAAACAAGAGTAATAAATTAATAAATATTAAACATAGCTTCAATCACGATGACTCTATTAATTTAACGAGCGTGAAAACCCTTTGAGAAATAAATATACATACGCGGGTAAATAGCCTCATCATAGTTTAATATTTCATATAAATAACAGAACCTTCATACACAATCAACTTCCATATGGATATCAATAAGAGAAATATAGACTAGAAAACATAATACATTTCTTCTTGTTTAACAGACCAAGAATGTGGTCGATAGAACCACGGTAGGTAACCACCCAGTTAGAACAAAGAAAGTGGTATCAAATCCATTATCCATAATTAGGGTCAAGTATGGAAACAAAAATACCTCTCGAAGGATGAACACCCTGGCATAGAGGCCATATCCCTCACTTATCAACAAGGATTTTAAAATACAGTAATTAGTATGGTGCCTGGTAACATAAATTGAAACAATTAGAAAGACTTTTAAGTAAAAACACTTACATGAGTTGGACCGAGTAATGTAAGGATATCTCCTGCTAAAATAATTGAGTACACATGTAGGACACACAACCATTAATAAGGGAAACAAAACCTTTATAAAAGAATGATGGTAGGGTTATAATAATACTTTACAAGTAATAGCTCGAAACCCCTGGAAGGAAACTACTGTTCATAAAAAGTCGGCCAACCAGAACCAAAATTTGTTGCTGATGGGTACCCTCATTCACAAAAAGGGCCCATCATTAGCTTAAAGTATCCAAAATGGTCTATTTTACCAAAAGAATATTTACATAAGAAAAATATAAATAGAATGATAGAATGCGTAATGAGTTGTGGCGATTACAGGAGCACTGTGTAAGGGTTCAAACCAAAAAAACGAGAGAAAGGTATGAACTGAGATGACCACTACAATTAAGTTTATAAACATAAATAAGAAACCAAGTGAAATTCACATAGTAATTAATAAACCGTTCAACCAAGGACAACAACGAAACAACATTGATATCTACAGTAATGGATATTCGGTAATAGTGAACACGACTTCATTAAATAAGAAAAAGGGCCAGAAACCTTTAACATGGTTACACCCAGGCTCCCAAATGGTAAATCCAAAACGAAAACCCTAATGAAGAAAAACATAGTGCATAGGTTGGGATAGGTAACAACACTTAATCCCAAAGAACACAATGGAGGAAGCTCGAAGATAGAGAGATGAAACCCTTGAGTCTTTCTAACTAAAACTAGTAGGAACCCTCATCTTTCATAGGAGGATTACCAAAGGAGAGGATCAAATGACTAGAAATTATGTGGGATGGTTGGTATATTAGATCCGGAACTCTTGTTCCAAGAAGGTTACACTTGTCACACTCGAGGGTATCCAGGAGAGGAAAATGAGTTTTAATAAGAGACAAAATACGTTAAGCATGGTATTAACAACCTCAACCACTCTATTATCAAATGTCAAAACATCATTAACTCCATGTCGAAAATGATTATTATGTGACCATCATACATTTCATGTCGATCCATTCAACCTACTCTATGATTGATGGGATCATGGTAAACCTTTTACTAACTTACCTACGTTATGATTGAGGGGGTTAGGGTTAACCCTTTAATTAGCTTACATAGAAACCTTATTAAAAGTAATCCTTCCATCGACTACTATACCTTAGCAATCAAGTGAAAGGTCTTCAAACTTAGGATCTATGTAAAACAAGATTGCAACAACGGTCTAACAATAACCCTTTCTCATTGGATAAGGAACAAAAGGTTTGTCTACACATAAGCTATACCATAGGACTTAATACATGGAAATTGTAATTTTTCATATGAATTACAATATGAGACTAGGAAATATAACATAATATTATAATTTAGGACAAGCAAAAGTTAGTGAGTTGTACATGAAACTATTACAAATATAATAATTAAATTTGCATAATCTTTCATGTAAGTTACTTCTCATCTATAAAATTTGTGTGATCAAATAGAAGAATATTAGACTTACTTAGTCATAACTGCAATATTGTTATATAAAAAAAATTATGGACATGTGAAAGCCTTAAAGAAAGATTATAAATGAGTTGTAATAGATGGGAAATATTCAATGTCGAAATATGAAGGCGTTATTTGAATCCTTTAAATCGACATTGAATGCATTAGAATGATTTAATTAAGGATTTATTTACATAAATCTGCGTTGATTCATTTCTCTTACCTAGAAATGAAAACATTTTCTTCTGAATATCGAAGATAATTAGTGTAGGATTGCTGGTATATTTGTATAGAAATAGTGTTTTTCAAGGATTTTTGTTGTAATATGCAAGGGTCTTGTCATAATTTTTTGCATAGGTGAATAAGAAGCTATTTTTCTATTTGTGTTTTGGTACAAGTTAAATTAAATGCATATTTTTCTTGGAAGAGGAATCCTATATTAAATTTAGAATTTATGGTTTGTTCCACGGTTGTGTTTACCAAAATAAAAATGTTTCTAGTGTAGGGAATACATTCAGAATGTTAATCTTACAAAACGATCACTTATTGCATCTAGAGATTAGGGCAAAGTGCTTAGTTATTCTTTTGTAAGTTGTGTTCAATAGTTCAACTTTTAAATACTTTATTCACTCTGTAATGCCTTAGCAAAATGATTAGGTGAAAGCCTCTCGTTTCACAAAAAGATATGGGAAATGTCAAAATCATGACGTTCAACAAATGTAGCATAAACTAGTGATGAAAAATGCTCTTTTGGGAATTTTTTCTTTAACAGTAGTAAAAATCACAAGACTTAAAGAAGTTTTCTCAAAAAATAGGTTAAAATCATACGATCTAAAGAAGTTTGATTGAAAAACATCCCCCTACAACATATTTCTCCCATTCGGGAATTATAGTTGTGCATTTTGACGAATTTTACTCAAAACAATGGTGAACTTTTACATACTCAAGTTATTTATGGTGATATTTAATATCGAAAATAATCACCAAAATTTACATAAGAAGAGGAAATTCTAGTTGTCAATGTTCTAGTGAACTAGTCTTACTATGAAACCTACTCTTTTGTTTTTTTTTAATTCAATTGTAATGAAGTGAAGGGAAGAAATGTTCAAATGCTTATAATAGAAACATATTTATTGCATAGAGGCTTGAATTATCCCTTACCGTATAATAAGATTCCTCTAGAAATAGTAGAGAAGGTAGAAGTAGAAGGTTTTCAGTAGTTATTTGTGAGTATCTCAACAGAGCTTTGTGCTTGATATTATAGCTATGAATTAAAACATAGAAAAAGGAACAACAAGATTGTCTTTTAAGAGTAGGAAGATTGTGACTTTTTTAACTCTAAAATTCAACAGATTTTCCCATGCATGCTTCTTTTCGAGCTATCCATGGAGAATGAATATCTCATCCTAGTGGAATGAACAAGATTCAGATCCAAATAATCTATTTGAAATCAGAAATACCTTCAGAGCATTTCAATCCTCTAATTCAATGAACTCTAGAGTCACCTATGTATGCTTTCATCCAATCGAATGTTGTACATCAAAAGGCAAACAATTTCACAGCAATATGTTTAATAGTATATCACATCACACAAAAATTAGCTTTCTCTTGGAAGTGCAAGGAAGGGATTCCACCTTAACAGAAGAGGCTCATGTTTGGTGGAAAACATCTCGAATATGGACTCACTCTTGTCGATCACAATATCCATAAGGAATCGAATCTTCACCTTGTTCTTCATCTTAGAGAAGGGATGCAAATCTTTGTCAAAACCTTGATCATCTCAAAGGAGGGTTGGGAATATTTTTCAAAACCCTAAATTTAAAGACAATCAAGATTGAAGTTATTACCTGATTGGAAGCCATATGGAAAGATAAAAAAGGTGGAAAAAATCGTTGGAGTTTTAAATGCTTAATAACTATAGGTGTACAAATACAAGGTGGTTTGGTTGCCAAGTTTTTCCCTCTTTCCATTTTTCAAGCAAAATATCTTCCTACATACATTCCTTCAACATAATTAACATTGTGTAATTGTAATATATAATATTTCAAATATATGATATATAACTCAACATATACTAGCATACCCCATAAGCACGAGAATGGGAATGTTGAAGTAATTAAACAAAGGTTTCATATTAGTGTTGTTAATTGGGATTATGAAGATACTACAATTAGAATGAGTGTATTTGAAGTTTGAGGGAGCTTTCATATTAATGTTGCTAATTGAGGTTATAAATATATTGTAATTAAAATGATTGTATTTGAAGTTGGTTCACTATTTGGATTAGGTTTGACTCATGCCCCAAAGGTGTCTCAACTTGTATAAAGCAATAGTGGAATAATTCACCACTTCATCCATTAAGAGAAAAAACAATTTTTGGCATTGGCACCTTTTACCTAAAGCCTTTATGCCCACCTAAACAGTGTGCACACTACCATATATAATAAAATGTGTTATATAAATCCCTCAAAGCACCATCTATATTCCCTTCGTGCATGTCTTTGAATACATGTTTCTATTTATTAAAATTAACTTAATTATTTTTAAAACACATCCATGTTCTCCATGAAGTTATTAGTTTTCTCAACATTTCTTAGTATAATAATTGGTTATCGATAGGTTATTCACTCGATTGGTGAAGATATTCATTTTACTCAACATTGCTTACTCAAAGTCTATTTTAAACACTTTACATGTTATTGACAAAGTTGTTAGTTTTCTTAACATTTATGTAATAGTAATGTATTTATATGTAATAAAAATCACTAAATACACATTAATATCCGATGAGAGACAAACCCCTATCAACATTCCCTTCATAAATAACTTATTTTTGTCAAATCCTATCAGAGTGATCAGTTTCAATGGGACTCATTCTACATGGAAACCCGCCACTATTTGAAGGAGACACCTAAAAATCAATCCATGATAAGGGTTGGTGTGGCCTAGGATGGGTGTGATCCTCAAGTCATTTTGAAATATAAAATTCCCCTAGGTCATTGTTTCTCAGCCAAAATCTAGTCCAACAAGTCATGGACATGTGAGAAAAAAAATCCTTGTTCTCTATGTCCAAAAGTATTTACCTTTGTACATGAATTTTGATGATGATGTCCCATCTCAGTGACATTAGTAAATTGAATGATGTGTTCTTTGTAATAGATATTAATTTTATTTGTTCAATAAAAGGGGACCCTCCAAGCATGACACATGTGAATTTATTACTAAGATTTGCACCTCAGGGACCTATTGAACTTGTTTTGTGCTTCCCCTATATTTTTGTTTTCCCATTTTATTTTCTTACCTCCTTTCTTCCGCTTATAAATTTTCCCTTCCCAAATCTCTCATATTCCCCTCATTTTCCCTTTCTTTGTTGTGACAATATTTACACACTTAGTCGTTTTCACTATGTTTGTGGACTTTCAGACTTGTATTATGCTCTCTTTACCTCTATATCAGTCTACCCAACACTTAGTTTATTTTTTCATCATGGATTTTCATACTTTTAGACTCACGAACTTACATTGTTGTACCTCCACTCATCCCATAGTCTGCCCAATGTAACCCAACACTTAGTCATTTCATCTATTCAAAATTTCAGACATGTGGACTCACCTTTCCATTCTGATCGTTCACTCATACTCTCTTCCATCACATGTCCCTTCCTTCACATTTCTCAAAGTCACATTTAGTGTTATCCTTGTGGACTTAATTACTAAATTTATTTATGAAATGGGCGTTATTTAATGGTGTTTATTTCGAGGCTAGTAATAGTTATTTTGAGTAATGCTTCCATCGAAATAAAATATAACCTAAAATAATTTTACTGTGAAAAGTAATAATACAAGAATTTTTTTTCATCTTCGCAAAATTAGTCATGAGAAAACAATAGTTCTATGAAGATACCTTGTACCTCTTTTCCAGAGAAGACCAAAGCTAGCACTAGTCCTCATCATAATGGAATTATTCAAGTCTACTTGGTAAAGAAAACAACAAGGTGTGGACTTCAGAGATAGTTCTCACAGGTTGCATCCTAGAAATCTTTGAATGTAAGGATATTGTCACCTGGTGCATCAACAAGTTTATCTAGAATAGAAGGGTCATCACAATGCATAACAGTTCTCCTATTTCCTTTTCACATTCAATATTCAGGGAGATGTTGAAATTGTCAGAGATGAACATGGTTTACAAAGTGGAGGAAGATAGAAATTTTCTAAAAAGAAAGAATAATGGAATCAAACTTCTTCAAGAATATTTACAATACCCTGCATCTCTAACAACCCTCTCGTTTAGTTACGACAAAAAGCCTCTCATAACAAGTGCAGGATATTTTTTGTGTGTGTACATGTATATAAGGGTAATAAAGACATTATACTCTACATCGCAACACAACGACAACACAACACATGCAACTCACGCAAAAACAACATAACAGCCTAACATAAAAGCACATCAAACACATGGAATCAATGTATGACAGTCAACTGATGAAAATAAGAATGAATACACACTCGTCCTACCCTGCAATGGTTAGGACCTCCAGGACACATAAACAACACTCAAGACTAACTTCCCATCGATTTTGACCATTTAAGATCTCAGGGCTGGTGATTGTTCTGAGGAACAAGGAGGTGTCTACATCCCATCCCAAACAAACAAGTCCAAACCGACAAAGCTAAATGACAACATAAAGATCATCCAGGACCCTTCACTCCACATTAATCAATTCTATAGATCTCTTAAGAATATTTGAAACTGGCCCTTTAAAGTATTTTTCATAAGGTAGACATTGAAACACTTTATTTACGCCCATATTGAAAACTATGATATTTTTATAAGGTCGCAATTTATACACTCTTACACTCTGAATTTTTACAATAAATTTTTGATGACGCAAGAAGTAAATAACCGACAACCATTCCTTACATTAACATTCCCTTGCGCGCAAGAGGTAAAATCTAAACATTATGCAATACGTCATTCAATACATTAATTTTCATGTGCGCATGAAATAAGTAAGTTTAAAGCCATCATTCAAGAATAAACTAGATGAAAAACTAAATATCTAAAGCCACCATTTACTACATAAATCCAAATTCACAAGAAACCTAAAATCTATGACTATCATTCATGATATACAATCCATTTCGCAAGAAGCGAGAAACTAAAACCATCAATACTGCATCCACATTGTCATAAGGCGCAAGAGACTTGAGTGCCTTGCCTTACCACTCCTTTATAACCCAAGCACGCCTAACTGTACAATGAACTTAAGGGATGTGTTTTCATATCTCTTTTAGAAAAAGGGAAAACTTATAAGAATCAACATAAAAAGAAAAATGAGGGAAACTATCAACATTATCATAGATGCTAAACAAAATTATCATCAACATAAGGTCATCCTTCTTTTATAAGCAACATACCAACAACATGTGATTGGATGGATTTCCCAACCACTTAGCCATGAATGTGAAACTAAGGTGATGACATCCATAAGCCACAGGGTGCAAGTAAAAAAGAATCTAAGCTTACTCCTTAATGGTTACCATCATTTATAGATGTGAAAATAAACAGGAATATGAATATAATTAAAAGTGAGTATGATCTTTTACATGGGGATTCCATCATATATGATTACCATCATTACACTATGAATATAAATAGGAAACAAATAAAAATATAAAAGTGAAAACCACTCTCTACATTCAAGCCACTCTTACACTACTAGAGAAAGTACGACTTTGTAGGCATAAATCTTAATTTTAGTATGAATTTAAAATAAATTTTAAACTAAACAAAATTTTAACCTAGAATAATGACAAACTGAAATGTAAATTTTAATTGGAAAGAACTCAATATCGACTTGAGGCTCCTTTTAACTTCCTAAATATATACATTAGTTAATAAAGGGCAGGGTGGAAAAGGTGTCGAATAAAATTGTGATTGAGTATTAGCTTCCCAATATTTAAATAAAGCACACCAGAATCAAGTTCAAGAGCGATGGAAGGTAAACACTGAGAACACTTTTAATGAGACACAAGACTGAAACAAAGGCTCTAGGCTTGGGCTTCAAAAATAGAATGCAAAAAACCTTTTGGTAGAGCATTGGGAAAATGATAATAAAAGTCTGTGTAAAAAAAGGAAGAAAACAGTGTTGATTAAAGAAAATCTCACTAGGCAATCCCAAGATTCTGGCTGACTCTGAAACGAAGAAATAATATCTTGTCACTCTTTTCTCCATGCGCTAGGAAAGGTGCATCTAAATTAAATGATGGGATTGGACAATGGCCCATAACATCACCGTAGCCAATACATGAATCCACAAGCCAACTCAACAACATACAGGGCAAAGCCTAGAAACCAGGCGCCCAACCGTAGTGACTCAATCAATCACAAGACTACCCATCTATGGGGTGAACGTGGTCATTGCATGTCACATACCCACTACCTCAATCAAATTTTTCGTTGATTTCTGCAGAATCAGAACCCCCGAATTACCTATGGAGGCCTAGCGCAAGCTAGCTCTTTCTCTCTCCCCACTCCCATGTGGTTGCGGATCATGGTCATAGTTCAAATAATCACGGTACCTCTTTGTATTTCATGCCTCAGCGCTACAGTGATGTTGAATCGTTTGATTCTGCAACCACCAAACCCCGACAGGGCTAGCGACCGGCCAATAGGGACGAATCCCTACAAGGTTAGCAAATGGCCAATAGGAAAAAATCCCAACAAGGCTAGAGAATAGCCAATGAGAATAGGCCCCATCGCACGGTTAAGTGGAGTACAGGTGGTAGAGGGGAAATGTGACACGGTAGTCAACAGAACAGGAGGGGGCCCCATTTCATACGCCACACTATTCTGGACCCCCCCCCCATTAAAGGCAGAATGGCAAGGGGGGTCCAGAATTCACCTGAGCACCATTGATCAAGGTGAATTAATCTCAATTGTTCGAGAGTTGCACGTCTGATTCCGGACCCCCCCCCACCACTAAAGTCATAACAGCAAGGGGGCTCCAGAATGAAACCTCAGCCGTAGATCTGGGCAGGTGGACTCTAGCCATCCAGATCTGCTTGCTGCTTACCTTAATGCGCACTCACGCCCCAGCTTAAAGCCGACATCTCTTCCTCACATCCGATGATCATTACAAACCCTGAGATCCTTCGAAATAATCTCATCCTTTCATCGGGACTTATCATCGTGAGAGTCCAAACTCTCAATCATGGGGCTCCCAAATTCTTGATACTTGGTTTCTCGATGTGGTTAATCTTTCGACATGTAGACTCTGTAAATTTGATCGGTCCAAATTTGTCTCCATATTTCCACCATGGAAAGACTCGATCTCTCATCATCAGGATTTTCGATTCTACGATTCCTGATTTCCCAAAATGGATAATCTTACGACACGTGGCCTCCGTCATTCGGATGGCTCAGATCTATTCCAGGGTTTTCACCATGGAAAATACCGAACTTTCGTCATCAGGATTCCCAATTGCGTGATTCTCGATTTCTCGAAATGGGTAATCTTATGACACGTGGCCTCTGTCATTCGGATGACTCAGATCTATTCCGGGGTTTTCACCATGGAAAATCCTGAACTCTCGTCATCAGGATTCTCGATTCTACGATTCCCGATTTCCCGAAATGGGTAATCTTACGACAAGTGGCCTCCATCATTCAGATGGCTCAGATCTATTCTAGGGTTTTCACCATGGAAAATCCCAAACTCTCATCATCAGGATTCCCGATTTCACAATTCCCGATTTCCCGAAATGGGTAATCTTATGACACGTGGCCTCCATCATTCGGACAACTTAGATCTATTCTGGGGTTTTCACCCCTATACACTGGGGTCTTAATTCTTGGGTAACTCTTGACTGATCCAATGGCTATCGGTTTTTTTAGCCGAGATCTGACGGCTCAGATTGGTTCCTACCCATGCATTCTTCCACGACTCCTGAGACTTGGAAAAATCAACAGTCTAGATACTCCCATGGACCTTGGAGATCTACGGTCCTCAATTATTCGTTGTCCATGAAGACACAGAAAACGAAGGGGTAAGGCATTTAACACTCCATCTTCTTCCTCTGATCTGACGGTCGTGAGTGACCACAGATCTCCCGACGGGATCTCATCTGTCGATTCGATACTTCCTTCTTATGTTTCCATCTCAGGTTTTCAAGAGGATCGTTCCTCCTCGTGAAGGGTTACTAAGGCCTTACGCCTTCACATTCTCTTTCTCGGTTCTTGATGGGCTTTTCAAGGAGGGTATCTCTATGGGGAGGTTCACCGAGGGTACTATCTGAGGTAGATAAGGGTATCATCCTCCCAAGAACCAGACGTGAAGTTTGAATTAGATCAATACGCATATAAATAATGATTCATGAGGACATAAGCCATACATAGTCTTTCCATACAAATATACAACTACTAGTACTGATCAAAATACCATACAGACATTCTTATCAAGAAATCATTCATAGTTTCAAGGATTATGAGCATATTTATCAGAATACATATATTTCAAGATGCCAAAGGCAAAACACTTATCAGAAATAACACCAGGGGTCAAGCAACTACTGAGAGGGGTGCTCATTTCCACCCAACCGTAGGCTCAACGACTCCCAGCGGATTTACCACTAGCCACCCCCGAGCTGAGACCATGATGTTGTGAGACTGTGTCTCCATCTGCCAGTGACCAGGAGAAAAGGTTACTCTCCTTCCTCTCTGCTATCACTCACTCTGCATAATGCCAAAGTTCTCTTCTTCCCCTCGTGTCTGCCCCCAATCACTTCCACCCCACACCTTATCCTCTTGCGAGGTTGCGTGTGGCGCGATTTCCCTTGCACTGGTCAGTCATGATGGCTCTACGAATGGGTGGTTCACCTCCCCATCCCTCATTAATTCTTGAGGAGCCATCAACCTTCCAGCCCGTGAGACATTTAATTCGGGGCTAGCGAGCCGCTTTTGGTTCTCCAGGCCAGTGAAGTCCAAATACGGTATTAATTCTCGGTGGAAGTTAACGCCACCTTTCCAGGTGCCTTCCACCGCCATCATGGTCTCTTTTTCTGCACATCCCCTCTCAGTAGTCCTACAATATAAATTCATAATGTTATTTACATTTATTGAACTTTTCCATAAGGTCCATTCACATCACATTTTCACATCCATGAGTTTGCCACAGTTCTAGCCAGTCTAGTTATTTTTACAATCTGGGGGGAAATAGGGTGTTACAATTCCCTCCCCCTTAAAGGAACATCGTCCTTGATGTTCTTATCTTTTAACATGAATTGTATGTACAGAAGTAAACAAAATCGGATATGCCTATCTCATGACATCCTCCATTTCCCATGTAGCCTCATCTAGGCCAAAATGTCTCCACTGCACCTTTACCTGTGAAATGGTTCGGTTCCGGAGTGGGTTTTCCGTTTTGTCCAATATGCATTGGGGTTCTGGTAGAAATTCTCCCTTCGGTTCCACCTAGATCATAGACCAGTCAATTATATGATTAGCATCATGTACATATTTCTTTAATAATGAAACATGGAAAACATTATGTGCTTTTACTGTGGGAGGAAGTGCTAGCTGATAGGCTACAAGTCCCACTCTTTCTATAACCTCAAAGGGTCCACAATACTGGGGTGCCAACTTAGCACAAGCTCCCATTTTTAGGGAACTCCTTCTGGGCTTAATTCTGAGATATACATGGTCTCCCATTTTGAACTCTCTTGGAGTTCTCTTTTGATCAGCATAACTTTTTTGTTGGTTTTGAGCGACCTTTAGATTTTGTTTTATCTGGGTCACTTGCTGTTCCATTTATTTCAACATGTCGGGTCCAAAAGAAATCCTATTTATAGGATTACTCCAGCTGACTAGAGTATTACACGGCCTACCATAGAGGACTTCGAAGGAACTCATCTTTAAGGATGCTTGGTAGCCGTTGTTGTAGGCGAATTCTACCAATGGCAGGTAGTCTTCCCATTTCCGGGGTTGATGCATTACATGCATACTTAACATATTCTCTAATATTTGATTCATTCTTTCTTTCTGTCCGTCAGTTTGAGGGTGATAGGCAGGGCTAAACAACAATTTGGTCTCTAACCCAGCCATCAGTGATTTCCAAAAATTGGAAGTAAATTTTGTGTCTCTGTTAGACACTATCTCTTTCGGCATACTGTGCAATCTGAGTACCTCTTTCATGAACACCTGGGTGATATCTATCACCTTGCAGGTTGATTTGATGGGGATGAAATGAGCAGACTTGCTCAGTTTATTCACCACTACCATAATGACATCATTCTGCTTGGTTGAAGTCGGCAATCCAGTGATAAAATCCATGGAGATGGTTTCCCATTTCCATTCTGGGATGGGTAAAGGGTGTAATAGTCCTGCTAGGTGTCGATGTTCTTCTTTAACCTATTGGCACTCTATGCATTGGGACCAATATTTAGCTATTTCCTTCTTCAATCCAGGCTAATAAAATTGTTTCCGGGTGGCAGTGATCATTTTCTGGTATCCTGGGTGACCAGTGTATGGTATTTTATGTAGTTCATCCATAATGAACCTCTTCAAGTCGTCACAATTTGGAATGTATAGTCTATCTTTGTAAGTGAGAAGACCTCCTTCGGTCATTTGGTGGCCTTCATATTTTACTCCAGCGGGTTCTTGTTGTAGGTATAGGGTCATAGTATGAATGAAGGGATCTATCTCTTGTGCATTTCTGACTCTGTTCTTGACATCTGTCTCACAGGTGCTCACCACTACTAGGTGAATTGTTTTCATGCTTCTGCTAAGGGCATCGACCACCCTATTTTCTTTCCCTTTAATGTGTTTGATTTCAAAATCAAATTCACTAAGGAAGGCCATCCATCTAACTTGTCTAGCATTAAGCTTTGGTTGGTCAAACAAATACCGCAATCCACAGTGATCTGTGACAAGTACAAATTTTCTCCCCAAGAGGTAATGCCTCCACATTTTCAAGGCATGCACTATGGTAGCCAATTCTAGATCATGAGTCACATAGTTGACTTCATGTTCATTCAATTTTTGGGATTCATAGAAGATCACACTTCCTTCCTGCATAAGGACTGCTCCGAGCCCTTCCTTACAAGCATCTATTCACACAAGGAAGTCATCTTCTGGGTCAGCGATTTTCAACATGGGTGCATGGGTTAGTAGATGTTTCAAGGTTTGAAATCTTTCTTCACATTTCTATGTCCACAAGAATTTTGTCCCCTTCTTCCGGAGGGCAGTGATTGGACAACCAATCTTGGTGAATCATTTTATAAATCTCCTATAGTATCCTGCCAATCCCATAAAGGATCTGATGTCTGAAACATCCTTTGGGGTAGGCAATTCCATGATAGACTTGATCTTGTCAGGATATATTGCTACCCCATACTCAGACAGAACATGTCCCAAGTAATGTATTTTCTTCTGAAAGAAGTCACATTTGCTGAATTTAGCATAGAGTTGATGCTCTCTTAGCACTTGCAGCACAAGTCTAAGATGCTCTTCATGTTATTCTCTATTCTTAGAGTAGATTAATATGTCATCAATAAAAACTAGTACAAATTTATCTAAAAATTTACTGAGTACATTGTTCATTAAGCACATGAAAGTGCCAGGGACATTGGTTAACCCAAATGGCACTACCACAAACTCATAGTGACCATACCGTGTCCGAAAAGTAGTTTATGGATGTCTTCACCCTTGATTCGGACTTGATGGTATCCTGACCTCAAGTCAATCTTTGATAAAATAGACGCACCTCCCAATTGATCGAATAGATCATCAATCCTGGGCAAGGGGTACTTGTTCTTTATGGTTACTTTATTAAGTTGTCTATAATCTATACATAGTCTAAGGGTGCCATCCTTCTTTTTCATAAACACGACTGGTACTCCCCATGGGGACACGCTGGGTCGAATATAACCCTTATCCATCATTTCTTTCAATTGTAATTTGAGTTCCACTAACTTAGGTGTGCTCATCCGATAGGGTGTCCTTGACACTAGCACTGCTCTTAGCGCGATCTCTATCGAGAAGTCAATGTCTCTTCTTGGAGGTAGACCCGGTACCTCTTCCAGAAACACATCTCTATATTCTCTCAAGATAGGGTGATCATTAGGGCTTGGTTTAACACCTTCGATGGTTTTTAACACCTGTATTGCATATAGGGGACATCCCTTTCAACAATACTTTCTCATTTGCAGGGTTGATGTTTGCCTCACCGAGACCGGTTTTCGGATCCCTTGAAGGGTTATCCTTTTTCCTTCTTTGTTCACACATTCTAAGGTTTTATGGTAACAGTCCAGTCTGGCTTTATGGGCGACCAACCAGTCCATACCAATCAATAGATCGTATGATCCTCGGGGTAATACATTAAGGGTTGCTTGGGTGGGGAATTCACCTAACATTAATTGGCAGGTTGGTATGACCTCTACTACCATTCTTTTGGTGCCAGTGGCTAACTGTACCAACCATGGCTTAGTTTGTTTTCGTGGCTATAGCTTACACTTATCAACAACTTTAGGGGCTATATAACTCAAATTCTAACCAGGGTCAATCAAAACAGACACCAGATGGTTGAAAATCATACCTTTTATTTCCACCACTGAAGCTTGGTGGTCAGCTTGGTTATTATCCAATGCTGCATAAATCTGCGGCACACTTCTTGCCAGATCATTGACTATGGGAGCTTCCTGAATGTTATAAACTTTCCGACTATTTTTTTGTCGGTGTGGATAGTCTCTCAGAAGATTCTCTTCTCTACAGCCCTAGCATTTCAGAGGTTCTTTCTTTGGGTTATTAGTCTTTACTGGTATAGGTCCAGAAGTTTTACTTCCTTCCACCGAGGAAAAGTTTTGCTGGAGTCCACTTCAGGCTGGAAAGCTCATTCTGGGGTTCTTCTTGTAGTTCTTAAATCCTAAGGATTTGATCCCCTTTCTCTGAAATCTTGAACCACTCTTCTGTTTCCAGTCTCCACGCGACTCTGCCCAATGTCCATATTGTTCATGACAATATGTTTCTTTTTGAATAGTGTCTTCTAAGGTCTTTGGCTCGTCGAATTCGATTCGGTTCCAGTATTCCTTGGGTATCCCACTGATTAAGCGTTGCACCTTTGCCTTCTGTGCTTTGATGTAGGGTACATATCTTAATAAGTCGAGGAATTTATTAACATATTCCCTTATAGTGATTTGCCCCAGTTTGAGTTCATAAAACTCTTTAGCCTTCTCATCGAAATATCTTTCCGACAAATACTTATTTTGGAAGTACTTTTCAAACTGTTTCCAAGATAGGTCCTCCTCACAGACCCCTTTTATATTCTTAAGGTCTTCCCACCAGATGGAAGCCTTTCCGTTTAGATTGAAAGTGGCCACTCAGGCCTTCAAATTCTCTGAAAAATCATGGACTCTGAAATATTTCTTCAATCTAAGTAGCCAGGCCTTGGCTTCCTCTCCCTTCTTTATCTCACCGTCGAAGGAGGGAGGTTTGTCCTTTCTGAATTCCTCAAATTTATGAACCTTGGAAGTCTTTTGCTTCTTCTGTTTTCTTCGAGAATAGGAACTGGTCCTACTGCTAGAAGAGCTTTTTGAATCGCCAACTTCCTTCTCAGTGGAATCATCTGGCATTGGTCCTTTACCTCTGGGGTGGACCTTTCTGGAGGTTCTCCTCTCAGTATGGCCACTGATACGACCATGTTTCTGCATCTCGGGTTCATGCTACATTTGTCGTTGTAGGTCAGATAATCTCTATAGTAAAACTACATTAATTTCGGTTTGCTTTTCTTGTTCTTTCATCATCCTTTCATTGTTGGCCTTGCAGCTTTGCAATTCAACCATGAGACTCCTCACAGTCTCGGCTAGATCTGGAGGGGTTCCTATTGCTCTTATTTCATCAGAATCTTCGTCTCTATTGTGGGAGCCTTCTCCCATCTCTTGGTGAGTCACCATTTTTTGCATCTGTAAATTCCTGCGGCTGATCGTTCGCTTGGGTGAAAAGACAAACACTGGTTATTAGTCAAGATTTAAATACATTTTATAATCTGCGCATAAATTTATAACTCTTTCACATGCATACACAGTCGGGTTCTCATTTCCAAGTTTTAATCATGGAAAAGAGAGTTAAGTTAGGGGGGTTACTCCTTGTAGGAGTTCTTCGAATGGAGCTTATGCGCAACTTGTGCATGAGCCCAATTAGGCCGAGTGTTGTAACCATGCTCTGATACCAATTTGTCACATACCCACTACCTCAATCAAATTTTTTGTTGATTTCTGTAGAATCAGAACCCCCGAATTACCTATGGAGGCCTAGCGCAAGCTAGCTCTTTCTCTCTCCCCGTTCCCATGTTGTCACGGATCATAGTCATAGTTCAAATAATCGAGGTACCTCTTTGTATTTTGCGCCTCGGCACTACAGTGATTTTGAATCGTTTGATTCTGCAACCGCCAAACCCCGATAGGGCTAGCGACCGACCAATAGAGACGAATCCCTACAGGGTTAGCAAATGGCCAATAGGAAAAAATCCCAACAGGGCTAGAGAACAACCAATGAGAACAAGCCCCATCACACGGTTAAGTGGAGTATAGGTGGCAGAGGGGAAATTTGACACGGTAGTCAATAGGACAGGAGGGGGCCCCATTTCACACGCCACACTATTCTGGACCCCCCCCCTCATTAAAGGCAGAATAGCAAGGGGGGTCCGAAATTCACCTGAGCACCGTTGATCAAGGTGAATTAATCTCAACCGTTCGAGAGTTGCACGTCTGATTCTGGACCAACCCCCCCACCGCTAAAGGAAGAACAACAAGGGGGCTCCGGAATGAAACCTCAGTCGTAGATATGGGCGGGTGGACTCTATCCATCTAGATCTGCTCGCTACTTACCTTAATGTGCACTCACGCCCCAACTTAAAGACGACATCTCTTCCTCACATCCGATGGTCATTACAGACCCTGAGATCCTCCGAAAGAATCTCATCCTTTCATCGGGACTTATCATCGTGAGAGTCCAAACTCTCAATCACGGGGCTCCCAAATTCTTGATCCCTGGTTTCCCGATGTGGCTAATATTTCGACACGTAGCCTCCGTAAATTTGATCAGTCCAGATCTGTCCTGGGATTTCCACCATGGAAAGTCCTGATCTCTCATCATCAGGATTCCCGATTCTGCGATTCCTGATTTCCCAAAATGGGTAATCTTACGACATGTGGCCTCCGTCATTCAGACGACTCAGATCTATTCCGGGTTTTTCACCATGGAAAATCCTGAACTTTCTTCATCAAGATTCCCGATTCCACGATTCCCGATTTCCCAAAATGGGTAATCTTACGAAACATGGCCTCCATCATTCAGATGGATCGGATCTATTCTAGGGTTTTCACCATGGAAAATACTGAACTCTTGTCATCAGGATTCCTGATTCCACGATTCCCGATTTCCTAAAATGGGTAATCTTACAACATGTGGCCTCCATCATTCGAACGACTCAGACCTATTCCAGGGTTTTCACCATGGAAAATCCCAAACTCTAGTCATTAGTATTCCCGATTCTACGATTCCCGATTTCCCGAAATGGGTAATCTTATGACACGTGGCCTCTGTCATTCAGACGACTTATATCTATTCCGAGGTTTTCACCCCTATACACTGGGGTCTTAATTCCTGTGTAACTCCTAACTGATCCAAGGGATATCAGGTTTTTCAGCCGAGATCTGACGGCTTAGATTAGTTCCTACCCATGCATTCTTCCACGACTCCCTGAACGTGGAAAAATCAACTGTCCAGATACTCCCATGGACCTTGGAGATCTACGGTCCCAAATTCTTGATTGTCCACGAAGACACAGAAAATGAAGGGGTAAGGCATTTAACACTCCATCTTCTTCCTTCGATCTGACGGTCATGAGTGACCACAGATCTCCCAATGGGATCTCATCCATCAATTCGATACTTCCTCCTTATGCTGCCATCTCGGGTTTTCAAGAGGATCGTTCCTCCTCGTGCAGGGTTACTAAGGCCTTACACCTTCACATTCTCTTTCTCGATTCTTGATGGGATTTTCAAGGAGGGTATCTCTATGGGGAGGTTTACCCAGGGTACTATCTGAGGAAGATAAAGGTATCATCCTCCCGAGAACCAGACGTGAAGTCTGAATTAGATCAGTACACATATAAATAATGATTCATGAGGACATAAGCTATACGTAGTCTTTCCATACAAATACACAACTACTAGTACTGATCAAAATACCATATAGACATTCTTATCAAGAAATCATTCACAGTTTCACAGCTTATGAGCATATTTATCAGAATACATATATTTCAAGATGCCAAAGGAAAAACACTTATCATAAATAACACCAGGGGTCAAGGAACTGCTGAGAGGGGTGTGCGTTTCCACCCAACCATAGGCTCAGCGACTCCCAATGGATTTACCACTAGCCACCCCCGAGCTAAGACCAAAATGCTATGAGATTGCTTCTCCATCTGCCAGTGACCAGGAGTGAAGGTTACTCTGCTTCCTCTCTGCTATCACTCACTTTGCATAATGCCAGAGTTCTCTTCTTCCCCTCACGTCTGCCCCCAATCGCTTCCACCCCACGCCTTATCCTCTTGTGAGGTTGTGTGTGGCATGATTTCCCTCGCACTGTTTAGTCATGATGGCTCTACGGATGGGTGGTTCACCTCCCCATCCCTCATTAATTCCTGAGGAGCCATCAACCAGCTAGCCTACAAGACATTTAATTCATGGCCAGCGAGCCGCTTTTGGTTCTCTAGGCCAGTTAAGTCCAAATATGATATTAATTCTCGGTGGACGTTAACGCCACCTTTCCAGGTACCTTCCATTGCCATTGTGGTCTCTTCTTTTGCACATCCCCTCTCAACAGTCCTACAATATAAATTCATATTTTTATTCACATTTATTGACCTTTTCCATAAGGTCCATTCACATCACATATTCACATTCATGAGTTTGCCACAGTTCTAGCCAGTCCATTTATTTTTACAATTTGGGGGGAAACAGGGTGTTACATTGCAGTAGCAACACAGTCAACAAATTTGAAGGCGATCTAGGGAGGTGAACGAACTAGAAAAGCGCAGGCCTCAATCGAAGGCAAAACGTGGTCTTTCAACTAAAAAGAAAACTCACCACCAAGTAATGATAAACACGCTATCTAAGGGAGGAGTAAACCGTTATCCATACAAGTCGGAAATGACTGTTTTTTAACCAACTTGTAGGCAAGAAAAGAAAACAGGTAGAGATCTATGTCTACTCTCTGCCTTACCCTAGAATAAAATCACCAAATTACACCCAATTGCAGGCCATAATGTAAAGGAAAATCATGGGCAAAACAACAACTCAATCAATATGTTAAAGGTCAATGTGGGCATTTAAGGTGTGTAGATAAAAATATATATATAAGACAACTGTACAATAGAATCCGTGATAGTCAGTTCGTGGTTGAAATCTGGGCAATGAAATCGTTGACAAAGAAATCAACGTTAGCTAGGAAAAACAAACGCAGACCAAGGCTCAAGCAGACAATGTTCCATTTCCATTCAAGGGTCTTCCAGAGTGCTCGAAGGGAAAATTCCAACAATGATATTCAGAATATAAACGAACACTCAACAATTCACTAAAATAAAAAGAGAAACGTAGAAACCAGCGTCAAATCATTGAGGGAGTAAGGGTAAATCTGAGTAAAACGTCAGGGTAAAAATTCATTGGCAAGGGACGCAGTGTTAAAATTTTCCATCATTAACAAAACGCGGGGTTAATAATTTACAACTATCAACAAAGTAATCATTGAATTAATATTTTACATCCATTACCTAATTACAACAACAGAGGTAATATTTTTACATCAGTTACATAATTACGATTGCAAAAGTATTAAAAACCAGTCAATCTAACAAGAAACAAAATGCAGATTGAAGTTAACTACTTTTACATCTCAGGTTACCAATATAAAAATTGATGACAACAATAAGAGAACGCTAGGTCCATAAGGATAACTCATCAAAAGGATCGTAGGGACTCTGTTAGTCGAGGCATAGAGAAATAACCAACAAGGAAGCAAGATAATCCATACACAGAGGTCATACTAGAAGGAGCAAGTCAAACAATCAGGAAAGGACCACAAAGAAGGTAAACGAATGATAGGTTCATCCTTTGCTTCATCATCCTTGCACAGAAAAGCAGGGCATTGAGATCCATAGGTCTTTTAATGCTAAGGAAATGACCGTATATCAGACTCCTAGCCAACTACTTAGGCGAGGACTGAGAAGATAAGGACGAAGGGAAAACAACCAAAAGGACACAATCAATCATAGCCAAGTGGTTAGGACATTTGGGAAGACCAAGGCCATAGGTGACAACAACCATTGAGCTAGGCTAAGAACAGTTTCATTCAAAAACATCAGTTTACTTCTCCATTAACTATGTAGAACCAATCATAAGTCCTAATATATTCTACCATACAAAATGAAAAGTGTGTACCATTGCCTGATCACCCACTCTGAATCACGTTTGTTCTCTCCATGCAACTCCCACTTGGTGACCATCGAGACTTCACCAGTACCTCCCAGCCAATGCTAGGGGTACTCTTCTTCCCCCTTAGCACCTCGAGCCACAAAGGGGCCACACACTCCTTCCAAGGATTTTTTCTACCTCCCATCTTGCCTTGCAAGGCTGAGCTACCACTCCTCACCGAGATGGGTATCCAAACTCCCACAAGTTAAGTCATTCAAGTGGATAATTCTGCAGTGTAACGTTACGCAAACAAAAGAAGATCATTCATCCTTCTCCTTCCTTTATCTTATAGAGTTTCGAACTTTCTTTCTTTCCCAAAATCTCATTTAATTAATGTTTTAAAAATAAAATCCTAAAAATTCTTCTTCGTACAAGTGTCATCCAACCATTCATTCCTCCATAAATTGATTTCTTTAATTTATTAATTATCTTTATTTCCCTCACCCACCTAGAGTTACTCCTAGAATCGCTCCTCAGTGTCCCCAAATTCTTTTACAGGTTTTAATAGCTTTCCCTTTTATTAAATTGCCAGTTCAATTTAAATTAGAAGGTTCTTAAATGGTAGATGCTTTACTAAGTTTGACCTTCCGCTTTTTCCCTTAAGTTCCCCTTTTTCCCTTTTTATGTTACCTCTTTTCCTAGTTTCCTAAAAAAAAATATTTTCCCTCTTTCCCCTTTTAAATTAGAACTCAAAAAGGAAGGTGTGGAATTTAACCCCTTTTCCCTTTTATCATTAAATTAGTATATTTTAAGTTATCAAAAAGATAAACAATTAATTCCCTCTGTACATTTTATATCCACAGATTTTAATTTTTTATGAATAAATTAAATTTTTTACTCCCTTCATGTTACAAGATTTCACGAAGATCATAATTATTATTTAAGTTGTTTTTATTATTATTATTATTATTATAGAAGACAAAATTTTACTACTAGCATAATTTAGACTTAGGACTTAAATTTCGTACTGGCTGACATTTAATTAGGGAAATTGTTTTAAAAATTACTTAACATGTTATTCATCTTAAAGCCATCTAGGTTCATCCCTCTATCATCAACAACGCGATGTTCCCTTCAGGACGCACTAGGTTCTCCAAGCGTGCCACTCGCCTCATCCGTTCCCTTGCACGATGTGCCCTTCAGGACCCACTATGTGCTCCAAGGGTGTCACTCGCCTCTTTCCATTTTTCTCACGCGATGTGCCCTTCAGGATGCACCATGTGCTCCAAGAATGCCACTTGCCTCTTGACTGACTTGGTATATATCAATAACTCTTGGAGTCAATACTCTGCTAGGTGAAATTGTGGGAGACTAAGGGTCTCTAAGGAATAAGGGCCCCACCTTATTGCACGCTCCTTAGAATCACCATGAGCGACTATCGCAGTCTTCCTTCATGGCGTCGTGGGTCCTCTTAAACTAGGTAATCGTTAACCTACAGTTCGAGTCACGGTGGGAGTGCTAGTAGGTTGTGGCAAGGCTGTTGTCCACACCTCTCCCTCAACATCTCTGGTAGTCGTGTGTGACCCCTTTACTCCATATGTGAGTCTGGTTGGAAAGCTATCGTTAGCCTGCATCATCAACAAATCATGTCAGAACATATCCATATCATATCATCCAGTCAGATGCACTAATATCATAGTAAAACAGTCAAACCCCAATGGCACACTCCCTGACTCGATGCAGAGTCCAAGGGGTTCCATCGATGCCTTTGCATCCTCAAGTTCCAAAACCCTACACACTCAGTAAAACCAAGTCAATAGTGTATGTTTATGTGAATGTAGTAAAACAACATGTCATCAACCCATAACACCTCATAATCAAAATCAAAAGTTTTAATAGCATAAAAATATGGATCACTTGCGAGTAAGTTTCCGCAAAGAATAAGTTTTCTCAGTGTGCTAGAGCAGGATGTTACATACACCCCCTCTTGGTCTAAACTTTGTCTCAAATTTTCACAGTATAAATGCTGAAATAAAGTGTATCACGGTTTCATATGTCTATCTATCAAAAAAAATGGAAACTGGTGGCGCATATCATATGCGTCCTCCCAGGTCACCGAGTGTGGACTATAATTGTCCCACTGGACCTTGACCTACTCTATTGTTCAATGTCATAGTTGTCAAACGCGATGATCCAAGATGCGTACCAACTCAGCTGTGAGCGCCCCCTTGTCTGATACCTGCAATGAACTCATGTCAATAACATGTGTAGGATCACTAATATAATGTCTCAAAATAGATACATGAAAAACATCGTGCATATGCCTCAAAGAATCAGGCAAGGCTAGTCGATAGGCCATGGGCCCCTTTCTCCCCACAATCTCGAAAGGTCCTATGAACCTAGGAGAGAGTTTAGATCCCTTTCCAAACTTGATCAAACTCTTATGCGGTTTAACCTGTAAGAAGACTCGATCGACGACCTCATAACTACGGTCGACCTAGTGCGCATTGGCATAACTCTTCTGTCGATCCCGCGCTTCTTTAATCCTTTGCCTTATTGTTTTCATTTTCTCTTCCATTTCTTGGATCACTTCTAGTCCTATTAGGACCCTATCCTCAAGCTAATCCCAACTCAAAGGCGTAAAGAAACTTGAAAGGTGCCATCTTAATGGTGCTCTAGTAACTGTTGTTGTAAGTGAATTCTATCAGTGGCAAGAATTCTTCCCAATGCTTTTGTTGGTCCATCACATACATGTGCAACATGTCCTCCAAGGTTTGGTTCGTTCGTTCGGTCTGCTCGTCAGTCTTTGAGTGATACACAGTAATAAATATGAGTTGGGTTCCCAAGGCCTCTTGGAAACTCGTCCAAACTCGTCCAGTAAACACCGATCCTCGATTGGATATGATCCTCGATTGGATATGATCCTCTTAGGCATGCCATGTAGCCTCACAATCTCAATGATGAAAATTCTAGCTATTTTAGGTGCCTAATATGTCGTACGCATAGGAATAAAGTGAGCACTCTTTGTCAGAGTGTCTACTACTCCAAAAATAGAGTCATGTCTCCTTGCCATCAGTGGAAATCCAACAATAAAATCCATTGAAATAACATCCCATTTCAATTCTGGAATAACGTGTGGTTGTATTAATCCTGTTGGGTGTCTATGTTCAGCCTTTACCTACTGACATTCTAGACATCTGGCCACATAGTTGACTATGTCTGCCTTCATTCCCTTCTAGAAGAATAAGGGTTTAAGGTCTGCCCTCATCTTTGTGACTCCCAGGTGAGCCATGTATACTGCTCTATGAGCCTTGCTTAGGATCAACATCCTCAATTTGTCATTCAGCGGTATGTAGATCCAATTTTTAAACCTCAATAATCCATCGCTATCAAATGAAAATCCTTCAAATCGTGCTACCATCATTATTTTTTGTCTGATTAAAAACTTGACCTCTTTGTACCAGTCATCATCACGTTGTAAAGTTAGAATCTTTTCATGCAGATTCGTCTGAAGAGTCAACACCAAAAATATGCATGGTCTTCGACTCAATGCATCCGCCACTCAGTTCACTGTTCCTTTTATGTTGGTAATCTCAAAGTCATAATCGCTAAGAAATTCTGACCAATGTCGTTGTCACGTGTTCAGGTCACTTTGTGTAAATATGTGTTGTAGTCCACAATGTTCAGTCTTTAGTTCAAATTTTCGTCCAACAAGGTAGTGTCTCCAAACCTTCAAGGCATATACAATGGTTAACAACTCCAAATCGTGCATCACATAGTTCTCCTAATGCCTTCTCAGTTTCCTCAAAATTTAAGCGATCACTCATCCATCTTGCATCAAGACTCTGCCTAAGCCTTCCTTGGATGCATCAGTGCATACCAAGAAGTTTGCGTCCATGTCTAGGACCTTTAGTACCGGTCCTATTGTCAACAACTCCTTGAGCCTCTGAAATGTTTTCGTGCATTTCTCGGTCCAAACAAACTTCTTGTTTTTCTTCTGTAATTCCATGATCGAATTTTCTATGTTCAAAAATCCCTCGATGAACCGTCAGTAGTATCCTGCTAAACCCATGAAGCTATGCACTTTCGGGACATTCGTCGACGTAGGCCATTCCATGATAGCCTCGACCTTGACTGGATCCACGACGATGCCTTCGCCGGAGATGACATGCCCTAAGTAGTGAATCTTCGATTGATAAAAAGAGAATTTGGACAACTTCCCATACAATTTGTGCTCTCGCAGACACTGTAGTACCAAGAGCAAGTGCTCATCATGCTCCTTCGTCATCCAAGAGTAAATCAAAATATCGTCAATGAATACTTGAATGAACTTGTCCAAATACTCGCGGAACACCCCATTCATCAAACTCATAAATACCCCAGGGGCGTTTGTTAGTCCAAATGGTAAAACGATAAAATCATAATGTCTAAAACTCATCTTAAAGGTGGTCTTAGGGACGTCATCCTCCTTGATCCGTAACTGGTGATACCTTGATTGCAAATCAATCTTGGAGAACACCGTTGTGCCCTTCATTTGATCGAATAGATCATCAATTCTTGGCAACGGATACTGATTCTTGATCGTGGCCTTGTTCAATTGACGGTAGTCAATGCAGAGCCTCCATGACCCATCCTTATTTCGTATGAAAATAACAGGTGCACCCCACGGTGACACACTAGGTGCACCCCATGGTGACACACTTGTAACTCTGGGGTTGACATCCGATAAAGTTTTCTTGCTATTAGTTCAGTCCCTTGTTTTAAGTTCATGGAAACACGTCCGTAAACTCTCTCACCACCGAAAGGTGTTCTACACCTTCCGCTACTCCCTTCTCATTTAACACAAGGATTGCATAAAGCTTGCACCCCTTCCGTATGCTTTTCCAAAGTTTCAAGGAAGAGATAAACCTCAGGGAAACTCCCTAGTTCCGACCTACAATCACCTGTCATTGTCCCTCGTCATCGACCAAGGTCAACCATTTCATCTTACAGTTGAGTATCACCTTATGCAATTCCAACCAGTCCATACCAATTATGACATCATAAGATCCTAAGATCGTGATGTATAGGTTGGCCCTTGTGAAAAACTCTCCCAGGTTAAGGATATAGCCCATAACCTTTCCTCCAACCTTCTGTTTGGTTCCCGAAGCCATCTCTACGAAGCTAAACTCGTCCTGTTTGACTTCCTTTACCTTAATCCTTTTTAGCACTACACCAAAAATGAAACTCTTGATAGCATTGGGATCTATCAAAATACTAAGGGTTTGGTCAGTGACAATACCTTTCGTTTCGAGCACAGTCGACTGATGCTCTTCCTGGTGGTTATTTACCACTGCATGAATCCTATGGGCCTTGCCCATATCTCCCACGATAGTGGGTTTGGCTGATCCATATGCTCTAGTCCTCTCCATAGGGCTATTTCACTGGTAGTGTGGCTCCCCACAAGTCAAAAACCCCTTCTTCGACCCAGTAGTCCTGGTACCCAAATTAGAAGATGATGGCCCACCGGCCTAGAATCTTGGTCAGTTCTATTGAATAGGCCTAAAATGTTGTTGTTGCGGTCGATGTTGCTGTTGATGCTATGATCCCTGATAAGGTGTCCGCTGCTGAGGCGTCGATCGCCGAGGTGTAGTAAAAGTGGATCCCCTATAGAAGCCACGATGTCCCGACATATGTCGGGATAGTGTCTGATGTTGTTGTGCTCCATATGACACTTTCTCTATTGGTCTCGATGGAGTCCTGGTCTGACCCCCACTGATAAGCTCCTCCTCTGCTATGAGGACCTTCTGGATGACATCATGCAAGGTCAGAGGCATCAAAATCTTGAACTTTTCACGTATGTTTTTGTTAAGGCCAAACACAAACCTATTGACCTTAAGTTTCTCAGTGTTAAGTTGTGGAGCATACCAGAGCAGCTCCATAAAACGGGCCTCATATTTAGGCACCATATGGTTGCCCTGTCGTAAGGCATTAAACTCATTGAGTTGATGCTGAATGAATTCCTCTTAAAGGTATCTCTCTCAAAACCGTTCCTCGAGTAGTTCCCACGACACGTCCTTGACAACCACGTTCAGCTGCGGTAGGAGCGTCTTCCACCATATAAAAGCGCTCCCCTTCAGTTGAAAGACTGCCATGCAGACCTTCATGTTGGAGGTATAATCGTAAAGTGCGAAGCACATCGCCATGTTCTCCAACCTTGCCTCGGTGGCTACGTCATCCGAGGCACCAAAGAACTCAGGAAATTTGACCTTCTCGAGTTCATAGTAAATGCTACCAGTATCGACCAGAGTGCATGGTGGAACCTCAGTGGGTGTTGACACCCTAGCCTCATCTCTGTCCAAACGACTAATCAGTGCCTTAGACATGCGCTGAAAAGATTCCATCATTCTGACTACATCACCAACTACTATTTTCTCCTATCCGAGAACCTGCTCGTCTCCCTGGGGGTTAGACCCCTCGGGCGTGGATGCTACTGGAGGCGTCGCGCCTCCTCCCCTGGCACCCTGTCATATGCCTTTGTGGCGTCCTCTAACCATGATTACCTGCATGCACACAATTCAATTTGATTAGCAACAGTATAATCAAATTATATCAATGAAAGTAGTAGTGATCCCAAGTCGTGGGTTGAACCAACTCTGATACCATATGTAACAACCCTCTCGTTTCGTTACGACAACAATCCTCTCATAAAAAGTGCAGGATTTTTTTTGTGTGTGTGCATGTGTAGAAGGGTAATAAAGACATTATACTCTACATCGCAACATGACGACGACACAACGCATGCAACTCATGCAACAACAACATAACGACCTAACATAAAATCACATCAAACACCTGGAAGCAATGTATGACATTCAACCGACGAAAATAAGAATGACTATCTGCCCTTCCTACCCTACAATGGTTAGGACCTCTAGGACACATAAGCAATGCTCAAGACCAGGTTCCCATTGATTTTGACCATTTAAGGTCTCAAGGCTGGTGACTGTTCTGAGGAACAAGGAGGTGTCTACATCCCACCAAAAGCAAACAAGTCCAAACCGACAAAGGTAAATGACAACATCAAGATTATCCAGGACCCTTCGCTCCACATTAATCAATTCTATAGATCTTTCAAGAATATTTAAAATCATCCCTTTAAAGTATTTTTCATAAGGTAGACATTGAAACACTTTATTTACGCCCATATTGAAAACTATGATATTTTTATAAGGTCGCAATTTATACACTGTTACACTCTAAATTGTTACAATAAATTTTTGATGACGCAAGAAGTAAATAACTGGTAACCATTCCTTACATTGACATTCCCTTGGGGGCAAGAGGTAAAATCTAAACACTATGCAATATGTCATTCAATACCTTAATTTTCATGTGTGCATGAAATAAGTAAGTTTAAAGCCATCATTCAAGAATAAACTAGATGAAAAACTAAATATCTAAAACCACCATTTACTACATAAATCCAAATGTGAAAGAAACCTAAAATCTATGACTATCACTCATGACATACAATCCATTGCGCAAGAAGCGAGAAACTAAAACAATCAATACTGCATCCACATTGTCATAAGGTGCAAGAAACTCGAGTGCCTTGCCTTACCACTCCTTTATAACCCAAGAGTGCCTAAGTGTACAATGAAGTTAAGGGATGCATTTTCATATCTCTTTTATAAAAGGGGAAAACTTATAAGAATCGACATAAAAAGAAAAATGAGGGAAACTATCGACATTATCATACATGCTAAACAAAATTATCATCAACATAAGGTCATCCTTCCTTTATAAGAAACATACCAACAACATGTGATTGGATGGATTTCCTAACGACTTAGCCATGAATGTGCAACTAAGGTGATGACATTCATAAGCCACAGGGTGCAAGTAAAAAAGAATCTACGCTTACTCCTTAATGGTTACCATCATTTATAGATGTGAAAATAAATAGGAATATGAATATAATTAAAAGTGAGTATGATCTTTTACAAGGGGATTCCATCATGTATGATTACAATCATTACACTATGAATATAAATAGGAAATGAATAAAAATATAAAAGTGAAAACCACTCTCTACATTCAAGCCACTCTTACACTACTAGAGAAAGTATGACTTTGTAGGCATAGATCTTAATTGTAGTATGAATTTAAAATAAATTTTAAACTAAACAAAATTTTAACCTAGAGTAATCATAAACTGAAATGTAAATTTTAATTGGAAAGAACTTAATATTGACTTGAGGCTCCTTTTAACTTCCTAAATATATACATTAGTTAATAAAGGGCGGGGTGGAAAAGGTGTCAAGTAAAACTGTGATTGAGTATTAGCTTCCCAATATTTAAATAAAGCACACCAGAATCGGGTTCAAGAGTTATGGAAGGTAAACATTGAGAACAATTTTATTGAGACACAAGACTGAAATGAAGGCTCTGGGCTTGGGCTTCGAAACAGGAACGCCAAAAACCTCTTGGTAGTGCGTTGGGAAAATGATAATAAAAGTTTGTGTAAAAAAAGGAAGAAAACGATGTTGGTTAAAGAAAATCTCACTGGGCAATCCCGAGATTCTGGCTGACTCTGAAACGAAGAAATAAGATCTTGTCGCTCTCTTTTCCATGCACTGGGAAAGGTGCATATAAATTAAATGATGGGATTGGACAGTGGCCCACAACATCACCGTAGCCAACACATCAATCCACAAGCCAGCGCAACAACATATAGGTCAAATCTTGGCAACCAAGCACCCAACTGCAGTGACTCAATCAATCACAACACTACCCATCTAAGGGGCGAACGTGGCCATTGCAGTAGCAACACAGTCAACAAATTTGAAGGTGATCTGGGGAGGTGAACAAAATGGAAAAGCGTAGGCCTCAATCGAAGGCAAAACATTGTCATTCAACTAAAAAGAAAACTCACCGCCAAGCAATGATCAACATGTTGTCTAAGGGAGGAGTAAACCACTGTCCATACAAGCTGGAAATGGCTGTATTTTAACCAACTTGCAGGAAAGAAAAGAAAATGGGCAGAGATCTATGTCTACTCTCTCCCTTACCCTGGAAGAAAATCACCGATTGACACCCAATCGAAGGCCATAATGTAAAGGCAAATGATCCGGCAGGATCTTTTCAATGATTATGGTTGAGTTTTAAACTTGCATGAATAATTTAACCATTTGAGAATTTAATGAAAGAATGAGGAAATAAGAGGATTATAACAGTCAAATACACATATGCATATCTCAAAAGAATAATAAACAGCAAACCATAAGAACGCAGGTTGATAACGGAGTTCGGCACAATGTTTGCCTACGTCTCCGGGCCTTTTTCCTGTGGGGGAGGCTTCTTTATTTCTGCTCAAGTGCTCAAAATTACATCTCAGAAATGCCTATTGGCTACAAGACTGATCTAGTCTTTTTTTCCCAGATCTCAAGAACCCTGCAAAAGAAACGACATGCAAAACTGATGCTCCAAGCTCCCAGAAACGATCCGACAACGTCTCCACCTCAAAGGCTTCACTGCATCAAACTGACTTTGGCTTGGCTTTCCTTCAGCATAACTCTGCTCTGAATGACTGTCATTGGCCTCAAATAGGCCTGGTTTATATAGCATTGGAGTTGGTTTCACATCCCCGACTTCCTCCAAGAATCTGGCCTCCAAAAATGCCCAATATCCCCCAAAAATGGAGAAAATCAATAAAAAAATAGGCACATTAATAACAAAAAACTAAATTTTGTTACTAAAACCCATTTTTGTAAAGTTTTGGGCCTTTAGCCCCCAAACCCCGGGCGCGGCCTCTTTAAGTTGGTCGTATGGTGCGGCCATATGGCCACGCGTATAGCGCTGGCCCCTTTATTCCCCGTCGCATGGTAACCCGCCCGTGAACCGAGGGCTAATCCTCATCCCGTCTGGCACATTGGCCCCGGCTCCGGTCATATCGCCTAACGATAGGCCCGTGGCCTAACAGCTCCCGCTATATGTTATAACTGCCCGGTCGTGTGTGTTGGCGCGGAGTCATATGGCAAGTCGATAGGACCGGGTCCATTTGTTATAACCGCCCGCGCCAATGGATATGGCTTATGGTCCGTGGTATGGGCACGTGGTCATTGCACCGAGGGCTGGGGCTAGGCCCCGACCCTTTTTACGCCCATTCAAACTTTGTCCTAAATTTAAATATATTTCCCACTGATAACTTTACAAGCACCACCCGCCGGCGGCCCGGTTAGCTCGATTTCGTTAGTTCATTGCCCTGCTGGGAGGTCGTGGGTTCGACCCCCGGCGACACCAAAACTTTTATATCAACCATAACCAAAGAACTAATGATGGGGTGCCACGTGGCAGCCCAATATTGGGCCACGTGGCACCCTTACCAACCACTGATAACATGCCACATGTCGGTCTGTGATTGGCCCACGTCTGCCGCCACATCATCTGACATGTCTACCTGCCATACTGCCCAGTCATATGCCACGTCAGCCTGTCGTACGCCCTGTCAGCTCACGTGTCTGCCCCATCAGCGTGCCACGTCATCTGCTGATGTCATCCTACCACGTGTCACCCTGTGAGTGGTGACACGTGTCACCTTAATACTGGTCCGATCGTACACCAAAAATGCCAAATCCACATGACACGTGTCACGTCCTGGTGATGCCATGTGTCCTCCATATGGTCCGCCACGCATCGCTCTCTAAAGCCTCCACGTCATCTGTACGACCCTGCAACGTCAGCTGTACGGGCGTGCCACGTGGACTGTACGGACTGTACAGTCATCCCCTTTTTTGCTTGTTTGACTTTTCGGACAGAACGCGATATATTCTCCATACGGACTCCGTTTGACAAAGTAAATATACCACTGGAATCAGGAAGACGAGACAGACGCAATGGCATAGGTTTCGTCGCATTCTGAGCACTTTCATTTTTGATCATTTTTCAAGCCCTATCAGGCTTCTGGATCCGTTTTCGGATCAACAAATCATGGGCTAAACAACAACTCAGTCAATCTGTCAAAGGTCAACATGGGTTTTTAAAACAAAATATATATAAAACACAACTGTGAAATAGAATCCATGATAGTCAGTTTGTGGAAAAAATCTAGGCAATGAAATCGTTGGCAGAGAAATTGGTGTTAGCTGGGAAAAACAAACGCAGACCAAGGCTCAAGTGGACAATGTTCCGTTTCCAGTCAAGGGCCTTCCAGAGTGCTCGAAGGGAAAATTCCAACAATGATATTCAAAATATAAGCAAACACTCAACAATTTGCTGAAATAAAAAGAGAAACGCAACAACCAATGTCAAATCATTGAGGGAATAGGGGTAAGTCCGAGTAAAATGCCAGGGTAAAAATTCGTGGGCAAGGGATGTAGTGTTAAATTTTTCCATCATTAACAAAATGCATGGTTAATAATTTACAACTATCACCAAAGAAATCGCTGAAGTAATATTTTACATCCATTACCTAATTACAATAGCAGAGGTAATATTTTTACATCAGTTACATAATTATGATCACAAAAGTATTAAAAACTAGTCAATCCAATGAGAAACAAAATGCAGATTGAAGTTAACTACTTTTACATCTTGGGTTACCAATATAAAAATTGCTGACAACAGTAAGAGAACGCTAGGGCCATAAGGATAACTCATCGAAAGGATCGCAGGGACTCTATCAGTCGAGGCACAGATAAATAAACAACAAGGAAGAAAGATAATCCATACGCAGAGGCCATACTGGAAGGCGCAAGTCAAACAATCAGGCAAGGACCACAACAGAGTTAAACGACTGATAGGTTCATTCATCACTTCATCATCCTTGCACAAAAAAGAAGGGCATTGAGATCCATAGGTCTTTTAATGCTAAGGTGATGACTGTAGATCAGGCTCCTAGCCGACTACTCAGGTAAGGATTGAGGAGCTAAGGACGAAGGGAAAACAACCAAAAGGGCACAATCGATCATAGCCAGGTGGTCAGGACATGCGGGAAAATGAAGGCCATAGGAGACAACAACCATTGAGCTATGCTAAGAACAGTTTCATTCAAAAACATCAGTTTACTTCTCCATTAACTATGCAGAACCAATCATAAGTCCTAATATAGTCTACCATACAAAATGAAAAGCGCGTACCATTTCCTGATTGCCCACTCTGAATGACGTCCACGCGCTTCATGCAACTCCTTCTCGCCGACCGTCGAGACTTCACCGGTACCTCCCAGCCAATGCTAGGAGTACTCTTCTTCCCCCTTAGCCCCCCAAGCCACAAAGGGGCCACACACGCCTTCCAAAGATTTCGTCTAGCTCCCATCTCACCTCGCAAGGCTGAGCTACCACTCCTCACCGAGCTGGGTATCCCAACTCCCACAAGTTAAGTCACTCAAGTGGATAATTCTACAGCATAATGTTACACAAACAGAAGAAGATCGTTCATCCTTCTCCTTCCTTTATCTTATAGAGTTTAGAACTTTCTTTCTTTCCTAAAATATCATTTAATTAAATGTTTAAAAATAAAATCCTAAGAATTCTTCTCCGTACAAGTGTCATCCAACCCCTTCATTCCTCCATAAATTGATTTCTTTAATTTATTAATTATCTTTATTTCCCTCACCCACCTAGAGTTACTTCTAGAATCACTCCTCGGTGTCCCCAAATTCTCTTAGAGGTTTTAATGGCTTTCCCTTTTATTAAATTTCCAGTTCAATTTAAATTAGAAGGTTCTTAAATGGTAGATGCTTTACTAAGTTTGAACTTCCATTTTTTCCCTCAAGTTCCCCTTTTTCCCTTTTTATGTTACCTCTTTTCATAGTTTCCTAAAAAAATTATTTTCCCTCTTTCCCCTTTTAAATTAGAACTCAAAAAAGGTAGGTGTGGAATTTAACCCCTTTTCCCTTTTATCATTAAATTTGTATATTTTAAGTTACCAAAACGATAAAACAATTAATTCCCTCTTTACATTTTATATCCACAGATTTTATTTTTTTTATGAATAAATTAAATTTCTCACTCCCTTCATGTTACAAGATTTCACGAAGATCATAATTATTATTTAAGTTGTTTTTATTATTATTATTATTATTATTATTATTATTATTTGTTATAGAAGACAAACTTTTAACACTAGCATAATTTAGACTTAGGCCTTAAATTTCGTACTGGGCGACATTTAATTAGGGAAATTGTTTTAAAAATTACTTAACATGTTATTCATATTAAGGCCATCTAGGTTCACCCCTCTATCATCAACAATGTGATGTGCCCTTTAGGATGCACTAGGTGCTCCAAGGGTGCCACTCACCTCATCTGTTCGCTTGCACAATGTGCCCTTCAGGACGCACTACGTGCGCCAAGGGTGCTACTCACCTCTTTCCATTTTTCTTGCACGACATGCCCTTCAAGACACACCACATGCTCCAAGGGTGCCACTCGCCTCTTGACTGACTTGATAGATATCAATAACCCCTAGAGTCAATACTCTGCCAGGTGAACTTGTCGAAGACTAAGGGCCTCTAAGGAATAAGGCCCTCGCCTTATTGCACACCCCTTAGAATCATTGTGAGCGACTGTTGCAGTCTTCCCTCATAGCATCGTGGGTCCTCTCGAACTAGGTAATCGTTAACCTACAATTCGAGCCACGGTGGGAGTGCTAGTAAGTTGTGGCAGGGCTGCTATCCACACCTCTCCCTCAACATCTATGGTAGTCATGCATGACCCCTTTACTCCATATGTGAGTCTGGTCGGCAAGCTATCATCAGCCTACATCATCATCAAATAAATTCATAACATATCCATATCATATCATCCAGTCAGATGCACAAATATCACAGTAAAACAATCAAACCCCAATGGAACACTCCCTGAATCGATCTAGAGTCAAAGGGGTTCCATCGATGCCTCTACATCCTTGAGGTGAAAAACCCTGCACACTCAGTAAAACTGAGTCAATAGCACCTGTCTATGTCAATGTAGTAAAACAACATGTCATCAACCCATAACACCTCATAATCAAAATCAAAAGTTTTAATAGCATAAAAACTCAGATCACTTGTGAGCAAGTGTCCTCAAAGAATAAGTTCACTCAGTGTGCCAGAGCGGGATGTTATAGCATCAATGCCAAAAGACATATCTAGAATTCAAGCAGTTCTTTAAAAGATCCTTATAAATAAATTTCTATGTTATTTACTCGAATTCCTGGCCAAGATTCTATGGAAACCATTCCTTGATTTCCATTATATATACTACATTTCACAGTTCATGAAAACACAATATTTGACTGGGAGAAGATCATTTAAAATGATATTACTCCACAACTGAAAAATTTAAAAACTGAGAAGAAGTTTTATCTGTTATATTATTTGTTATTTTCTATCACATATTGCCATGATTTTGAAATTTTAAATATTGACAGAAGGGTTAAAGTAAAGGTGGACCCCGTGATTATGCGGTGTCAAAATTTATGGAGGAAGAGGGTCGACCATCATTTCTATGAATTATACGATTATTTTGTGTATAAATTCAAAAAAATATTATTTGGTGAGGACACTTCTCGACATTGTCTAAAAGGGAAAGTAATTCTAGAAAAAATGGAGGAATATCATAAAGGTTTTTTGTTCCAATGAAAAACCCACCTTTTTGGCATATTATATACCTGATAAGTTGTTCATTATTAAAATAGCTAGAAAATATAAATTCTTTTTTCACACATTTTATGAGAAAAGGAAAAAGAAATTCATACCTCTTCCATGGAAAGTCTGTGAAATCATTCTCAGAGGAATTTCTAATATTGACAAGTAAGCTACCTTTTTTAGACCATTCCAACTTGAGATATGCTAAGGAAATCAAAGTTTTTGACCCGATTCATATTTTATAGAATCATTTGATTTCAGTCGAGCTCAGTCCTGCACTTATAAATTCAATTATAATCAGAGAAGAGGAGAATGATATCCATAACCCTAATAATCAAGAAGTTGATAGAGACTCTCGTGATATATAAATTGTCATAAGTACCACATAGCATCATAGGGAAAGAGGTAAGCCTTAAAATGAGAATAATTCTCAGTCACGAGTTGTTTCTTAAAGGAGTGCTTTACCAAAGACAACTCCTAATATTGAGGCATCGTAGTGAACAAAAATACAGAGTAATAATTCAGAGGATGATGAAGAAAGAAACCCTCCTCAAGGGAACTTGGAAAACCCCCACAAAATAAAAATTAAAAGAAAAGGGAGTAATTCACAACAATAGGGAGGAGAAACAAACACACCAAAAATTGAATTATTATTGGAAATCACAGACTTAGATGTGGACATTGAAATTATCACCTTCTCGAATGTAGAAGTACCTTCTAGAGTAAATGTACAACATACTTCTACACTCGTAGTCTAGGAGGAGACATTTTCCAATGGAGAAACTTTCGTTGTGAAAAATTCTTCTTTTGACAAAGAATCTAAAAAAATAGTTTTTGAAAAAAATATGAAGAGTAAAAGTCGGAACATGTGGTCCACCATTGATACACGAAATTTTTTTCCTTCTATATTGTTATCCATTCATAAAGTTACATGAGATGCACTGGGCGTTTCAATTGCCAATATGGAGGAAGAAAATGCTCAGTTGAAAGAAAAAAATAAATAATCGGAAGCAACTCTCATGCCTCTACCTATTATGGCTTCCCATGTTTCCATGATTCATCCCGAGAATTTTTTTCAAAAAATCCAAGGTTCAAGTGCTAGAGTCAAGGGAATCTCAAACCTGATTATTGCTACTCGACATTTTTTCGAAGCGAATATTAAGAAAATAATGTCATTCATTTTAGAGATGTGGGATATGGAAAAACATTTTGCCTCTCTCAGTTTTAGAATCCAATATACCAAGGAATAATTGAATTCATATTTGAAAAATGATGAATGGTTTTACACAAATCGAGTTATGATGTTTGTAATGAAGGTTTCCGCAACAACATAGAAGATGAGAAAGCAAGAAAATATACCTTATATGAGTCTTATTAAACAAATAAAATCTCGTTGGATTGAAAGAATTAATGTACTTGTAATGACCCCTATCGTTACGACAACGTGTGACACATAACGAGATCATTTTTTTGTTTTTTTTTAGCAAGAAGTTAACAACGACAACTGGCGATCAACGCAACTCAATGAGAACAATCAACCCAACACAACAACGCCAACTGACCTACATAATATGAACCTTCAATGCGAGCGAGAATTAGCAATCAATGATCAACATTTGCATGTCATGCAAATAAATAAACAACAACCGAACATTATTGGTCGTTCACCATGCACAACCAAATAAATCTATATTTAGGCAATACTTTAACCAACCTTAAATTTACAAGCGTGCAAGAGAGCTGACATATAAATCTATCCAGAAAAAACAAATTTGAGGCACAATTCTATTTAATTTCTAGGCTCGCTAATTAATCATTCGTCAATTAAATTAAAATTTGAGGCATTCTGAAGTGAGATACATTTCGAGGACCCTCATGACATCTCACATCCATCAAATCAATGTAAACAATAAATACAATATTCATCTTGGCAATTTAAATAGGAATTTTTCACAACTAAAGAACCTCTTAAACTATAACGAAGGCGTAGTTCACATAAACCCGTCGAATGAGTAATATATCTTCAATAACAAATGATAAATGATTGGCACAAACCTGCAGAACCACAATATTAATTGATTTTACTTGGCATAAAATTTCAATATTATATATATAAGGAAAACTTATTATTTTTATACATTAGACTTCACAATTTTTATCACAAATTACCTCGTAATACTAAACCAAGGAGAATTTAAAAGTGACTCACTATGTCTTTAAGGGATTTTACAGAACTAGAGATCCTTTCATACTACCTAAACTTGATAACACTAAAACTTTAATGATGAGAACTCCCATGAAATGTGGGTAAGGTAACACATGTCTCCCTTCAACCTTTCATACATCATTTTATTTACGTCAATGAAAACAGTATCTATCATCAATAAAGGTCGATAATGAAAATATTTGTTCTCATCATCAAGGTGCATCCATCACAACCCTTAACAAACATCCACATTACATATTTTTATTGTATTGTATAATTAGAAGTGAGGTTCACCATTATTTTAGATTAAAAATAATTACATTTGGTTTCTCTGTATTTTAATTGGCTAGTTTTAATAAATTTAATTGATATGGTTTTTTTTTTCTAGGTCTACACCTTAAGGACACCAAACTACAACACGTCCTCCAAACTAGAAACTAGTTACACCTAAAACTAGATTTGATTATATATATTTTTAAATCAAGGTTTATTTATACAAATCATTGTTTACAAATCGTTGTTTATATATAAAAAGTGTTGTCAATCATATATGATATTTTGTTGTCTATCATGTAAAATTGTTGTCATCTATATAAAATGTTGTCGAACATATATATAAAATCGTTGTCTAGCATTGATAATAGAAATCACTATCTAACATTGATAATAGAAATCATTGTCTAGCATTGATAATAGAAATTGTTGTCTAGCATAGATAATAGAAATCACTATCTAACATTGTTAATAGAAATCGTTGTCTAGCATTGATAATAGAAATCGATGTCTAGTAGTGATAATAGAAATCGCTATCTAACAAGATTAATATGTCACTATCTATGAAGATAATATAAATCACTATCTAACAAGATATTATAAATCACTATCTAACAAGATAAATATATCACTATCTATCAAGATAATAGAATTCATTATCTGTCAATATTAATATATCTCTATCTATCAAGATAATAGAAATCACTATCTGACAAGATAATAGAAATCACTATCTAACATGATAATTATATCGCTATCTACCTAGATAATAGAAATCGCTATCTAACAATATAATAGAAATCATTGTATAACAAGATAATAGAAATCATTGTCTAGCATTGATGTCACCTGGGGTTTACATGTTAACTCAGAAAAACAAGGGAATTTAAATCACCCAGTGATAGAGGTAAGAGATTGGACGTTAGGACAACAAACACAAAGCACAAATGGACAAAAACGAAGAGACAAACATTCAAATACAAACACATAGCTTTTACCATTCAAACGCAATGTTTTTACCATTCAAAATGTAGAGATGTATCATTTAAGAGAAGATATTATACCATTCAAGAAAACGTTGGGATTTATCAATAAAAAATGCAGAGGTTTACCATTTGAAAACACTGGGATTTATCAATCAAAATGCAAATATCTACCATCCAAAATGTTGGGATTTATCAATCAAGAAAATGCAGAGATAAAATTCTGGGAAGGATGTTGGGGTTGCATAATAAAAAAATGAAGAGACCAAAATTAATCAAAAGGAGAAAAACATAAGAAAAAGAAAGGAAAAAAAAGTTGGCGATAATTTATCCTTCACTTATTATCCATGCACAAGAAAGCAGGGCATTTGAATCTCAGTCTTAAACACCAGAGTGAAGATAGTCTATTAGGATCCTGGTCAACTGCTCAGGCATAGACTAATAACTTAAAGAATAAGAGATAGAAGATAAAAACACAATTTTTCTTCATATTAAATCAATAAAAAAAAACACAGATAATTCATTGCGAGCATAAGGTTGGGATGACTTTAAGTTATTTGATCATAAAAAATTGGGCGCATCAAGACAATTTGTTGAAAGATAAAAATGAAATCTCTGGATAGTGTTACGGTGATTAAACATAAACTTTAACACAATAGAAGTACATTACTGAAGGCGTAGGGAAAATATTTAAACTACCATTCAATACAAATATACAAATGTGTACTGTAGCCAAATGCAAAAGCTCCAAACTCACTGTCCCAAGCATGCTCCATCCATATCCCGCTTGTCTATCGATGTGACCTCATCGGTACCTCCCAGCCAACATTATGGGTACCCTTCTTCCCCTAATACCCATGAGCCACAAAGGGGACACACAGACATTACAAGAGAATTCTAGCACCCATCTTGCCTCGCAAGGTCGAGCTACCACTCGTTACCCGCACTGGGTATCCCAACTCCCACAAGAGAAAGTTCAAACAAGATAAAATTTCAACAGTGTAATGTTATGCAAACCAAACATGTCATACTCCTCATCCGCCATATTTTTTATAGAGTTTTCAAGTAATTAGTTTCCCAAATTCTCATTAAATTTCTTTTTCATTTAATTAACTTCGAAAAACCTCCCCCATACACATGTCACCTGATCCCCTAGTTCCACCAAAAAAACAATTTTATTAATTAATTAAATACTCCTATTTCCCTCACCCACCAAGAACATTCCTAAAAAATCTCCTTGGTGTCCAAATATTCCCTTATAATTATTAAATGAATTACGACTTAATTACTAATTGAGTTCATAAATAGAAAGTTACAAAGGCTAGATTCCTTACTAAGTTGGACATTCAACTTTTTCTTTATGTTCCCCCCCTTTTTTAAGTTTCAATTTTTCTTTAAGTTTCCTTTTCTTTTAAGTTTCCCCTTTTAATAACTAAGTTCATAATTAGTAGTTTAGATCAACAACCATTTACTTTTTTTATGAATTTAATCCTCCATTATAATTTTTTTTTTTAATAATTAAAGATTGAATTTCTCTTATTAGTTATAAAAGAACCTTTAGTGAATTGAAATTTTATAAATGTAATCTTAATGAATTAAAATTTTATAAAAGAACCTTAGTGAATTAAAATTTTATACCAAGAACCTTAGGGAATTAAAATTTTCACTTTAATCTGGTTATACGTCTAACTAGTTGTTGTATTTTTGTTCTAAGGTTTTACTCAGACCTAGGTTTTTAATTCACTAGGCTTGGCGACAGTTCTTAAGGTAAAAATTAGTCATTAATCCTTACTTATCACATCATTCATTTTAAGGCCAACTAGGTTTATTCACTTACCAGTTAAAATCGTGATGTGCCCTTCAGAACACAGTAAGTGCTCCAAGGGTGCTACTCGCCTCTTTCTAGTTTTTTTGTGTGATGTTCCCTTCAAGATGCACTATGTGCTCCAAGGGTGCCACTCGCCTCTTGAATGAATTTGGTAGACGTCAAACCCATGGATTCAATACTCCGCGAGGTGATATTGTGGGAGACTAAGGGCCTCTAAGGAATAAGGCCCCTACCTTATTGTGCACCCCTTAGAATCATCGTGAGTGACTATCACAGTCCCTTGACATGGAATCGTCCATCTTCTCGAACTAGGTAATTGTTAACCTATAGTTCAAGCCAGTGAGAGAGTGCTAGTAGGTTATGGTAGGGCTGCTACCACACTTCTCCCTCAAAGTCTCTTGTTTTCATGCATGACCCCTCTACTCCAAATGTGAGTCTGGTCGGCAAGCTATCATCAACCTGGATCAATCAATGAATCATATCATCAATAATAATAAATCATCATAATATCTAATAATATGTACATATGTCACATCAACAAAATTCAAACCCAACAATCCACTCCTTGACTCAATCCAAAGTCCAAGGGGTTTCATCGATCCCTTTGCATCCTCAATGTCCAAAGTCCTGCACACTCAGGAGAACCCAATCAATAGCACCTGTCTATGTAATTACAACAAAATAACATATCATCAAATCCATAATATCTCATAATCATAATAAAAAACGACCAATAGTATAATAACTCGGATCACTTGCAAGCAAGTGTCCTCAAAGAATAAGTTTGCTCAGTGCATGCAATATCGGGATGTTACATACACCCCCTCTTGGTTTAAACTTCATACCAAAGTTTCATAGTATATAAGTGCCGAGATAAAGTGTATCACAGTATCATAAGTCTATCTATCAAACAAAAATGGAAATTGATGGTGAATATCATAGGCTTCCTCCCAGGTCGTCGAGTGCGAACTATAGTTGTCCCACTGGACCTTGAAATGATCTAATGTTTGACGTCGTAGTTATCGAATGTGATGGTCCATGATGCAGATTGGCTCCACCGTTAGCACACACTCGTCAGATACTTGGAAGGAACTCATGTCAATAACATGTGTAGGATCACTAATATAATGTCTCAAAACAAATACATGAAATCCATCATGCATATGCCTCAAAGAATCAGACAAAGCTAGTCGATAGGACATGGGGCCCTTCTTTTCCACAATCTAGAAAGGTCCCATAAACCTAGGAGAGATTTTATCACCCTTCTCAAACTTGATCGAACTTTTATGTGGTTTCACCTACAAGACGACTCAATCGCCAACTTCATAACTCTAATTGACACAATGCACATTGACATAACTGATCTGTCGATCCTTCTCTTCCTTGGTACTTTTTCTTAGTGTTTTCATTTGATATTCCATTTCTTGGATCTATTTCAGTCCCACCAGGACCCTATCCTCAAGCCAATCCCAACTCAAAGGCGTCTGACATGGTCTCCCTTAAACAAACTTGAAAGGCCCCATCTTAATGGTGCTTTGATAACTATTGTTATATGAAAATTATACCGGTGGTAATAATTCTTCCCAACGCTTCTTTTGGTCCATAACTTACATAAAAAACATATCCTCGGAGATTTGGTTTATTTGTTCGGTCTGCCCGTCTGTCTCTAGGTGATACGCGGTACTAAAGTTAGGTTGGGTTCCCAAGGCCTCTTGAAAACTAGTCCAAAATCGTCCTATAAACATCGACCCTCTATCGGATATAATCCTCTTAGGAACACCATGAAACCTCACAATATCACTGATGAAAACTATAGCTATGTCAGGTGCATGATAAGTCATATGAAAAACAATAAAATGAGCACTCTTCGTCATAGTGTCAACTACCACAAAAATCGAGTCATGTCTCCTTGATGTCAGTGGAAATCCAACAATGAAATCCATCAAAATGAACTCCCATTTAGATTCTAGAATAGCATGTGCTTTTAGTAATCATAATCGATGTCTATGTTTAGCCTTCACCTGCTGACATTGTAAACATCTTTCCACGTAGTTTACTATGTCTACCTTCATTCCTTTCCAGAAGAATAAGGGTTTAAGGTTTGTCGTCATCTTTGTCACTCCTGGGTCAGCCATGTACACTGCTCTGTGAGCCTCGTTTAGGATATAACTCCTCAAATCATTTTTGGGTGGTATGTAAATTCAACTTTTAAATATCAATAATCCATCCTTGTCCATAGTAAATCCTTCAAATTTTGGTACCATCATTGTGTTTTGTCCAATAAAATCCTTGACCTCTTTGTACTAGTCATCATCGCTCTATAAGGTCATAATATTTTCACGTAGATTTGTTTGAAGAGGCATCACCGAAAATATGCGCAGTATTCGACTCAAGGCATCAGACACTCAGTTCATTATTCCCTTTATGTAAGTAATCTCGAAATTGTACTCGCTAAGCAATTTCGACCAACGTTGTTGTCGTGCATTCAATTCGCTTTGCGTAAAGATGTGTTGTAGACCACAGTGGTCACATTTTAGTTTGAATTTTCATCTAATCAGGTAGTGTCTCCAAACTCTCAAGGAATATACAATGTATAACTACGCCAAATTTTGAGTCACATAGTTGTCCTCATGCCTTCTCAACTTTCTCGAGATGTAAGTGATCACTCGACCGTCTTGCATCAAGACTCTGCCTAAGCCTTCCTTGGATGGATTAGTGCATACCAAGAAGTTTGCATCCATGTCAGGGACCTTTAGTATCGGTGTTGTTGTCAACAACTCCTTGAGCCTCCAAAATGCCTCCACACATTTCTCGGTCCAAACAAAATTCTTGTTCTTCTTTTGCAATTTTGTAATCGAATTTGCTATCTTCAAAAAACCCTCGACGAAATTTCGATAGTATCTCACTAAACCCATGAAGCTACACACTTTAGGGACATTTGTCGGTGCAATCCATTCCATAATATCCTCGACCTTTGTTGGATCCACGGTGATACCTTTGCCGGAGATGACATTCCCTAAGTAATGAATCCTCGATTGATAAAATGAGCATTTAGAAAATTTCCCAAACAATTTGTTCTCTTGTAGACACTGTAGTACCAAGCACAAGTGATTTTCATGCTCCTCCATCATCCAAGAGTAAATAAAAATACCATCAATGAATACTTGGATGAACTTGTCCAAGTATTTGCGGAACACCCTGTTCATCAAACTCATAAATACCCTTGGGGCGTTCATCAGTCCAAATGGTAAAAAAATAAACTCGTAATTTCCAAACCTTATGTTAAAGGTGGTCTTAGGGATGTCATCCTCCTTGATCTATAACTAGTGATACCATGATCTCAAATCAATATTTGAAAACACAGTCGCACCTTTCATATGATGAAACAGATCATAAATCCTTGACAACGGATATTTATTCTTGATTGTTGTCTTGTTCAATTAACGATAGTCAATGCAGAGCCTCCATGACCCATCCTTATTCCGTATGAATATAACAGGTGCACCCCATGGTGACACACTTGGACGTATAAATCCTAGGTCCAACAACTCCTTCAGTTTCATTTTCAACTCATGTAACCCTAGGGTTGACATCGAATAAGACATTCTTGCCATCGGTTAAGTCCCCAGATTTAGGTCTATGTTAAATTCCAACTCCTTCTCCGACAACATCCTAGGTAACTCCTCAGGGAAGATGTCTGCAAACTCTCTCACCACCAGAAATTATTCTAGACCATCCGCTACTCCCTTCTCATTTAATGCAAGGTTCAAATAAAGATTACATCCCTTGCACATGCTCTTCTGTAGTTGAAAGGAAGAGATGAACCTCAGAGAAACTCCCTGGTTCTGACCTAAAATAATGTGTCTTTGTACCTCATCATCGACCAAGCTCAATCATTTCATCTTACAATTGAGTATCACCTCATGCAATTCCAACCAGTTGATACTGATCATGACATCATAATATCATGAGATCGTGATGTACAGGTTGTCCCTAATGACAAACTTTCCCAGGTTAAGGCTACATCCCGTAACCTTCCCACCAACCTTATGTTTGGCTCTTGAAGCCATTTCTACAAAGTTAAACTCGTCATGTTCAAATTCCTTTATCATCATTCATTTTAGCATTGCGCCATAAATAAAACTCCTTGTAGCACCTGGATCTATCAAAATACTAAGGGTACAGTCAGCAACGGTACATGACATATCGAGCACGGTCGACTAGTGTTCTTCCTAGCGGTTATTCCCCACCGCATGAATCAAATGGGAATTGTCCAAATCTCCCACGGTAGTGGGTCCAGATGATCCAGATGCTCTCGCGCTCTCCACTAGGAAGTCACACTGGTAATGTGGCACCCCACATGTCCAACACCCTTTCTTCAGTCCAGCACTCCTGGTACCCGATGTATAAGCAGACGGACCACCAGCCTAGAACCCTAATTTATTCTACTGAACAGGCCTAAACTTTTGTTATTGCAGTTGATGTTGTTGTTGGTGTTGTGGTCCTCGACAAGGAGTCTGTTGTTGAGGCATTTTTGTTTGAGGTGTAGTGAAAGTGGATCCTCTCTGGAAGCCATGATATCCTTTTGAATGTCTAGCTGGTGTCGGATGTTGTTGTGCACCATATGACACCTACCCCACTGGTCTCCTTGGAGTCCTACTCTGACCCCTGTTGATATGCTCCTCCTATGCTATGAGGGCCTTCTGGATAACATCATTCAATATTTGAGGCATCATAATCCTAATCCTTGCACGAATGATGATATTAAGGCCAAAGATGAACCTGTTGACCTTAAGTTTCTTGATATTCAGGTGTGGAGCATACCAAAGCAGTTCCATTAAACAGGCCTCATACACGGGCACCGTACGACCGCCCTGTCGCAAGGCATTGAATTCATTGAGATAACACTCAATGAATTCATCAGAAAGATACCTCTCCTGTAATCATTCCTTGAACAATTCCTATGAAATGTATTCGACTACCATGTTCAAGAAGAAGGAGCATCTTCCATCATAGAAGAGCGCTCCCCTTTAGTTGAAAGACCGCCCTGCGGACCTTCATGCTGGAGGTTGTAATTGCAAAGCATGAAGCACATTTACTTTCTCTCCATCCATGCCTCGATGGCTAATCCATCCACGACACTCATGGAGTTGAGAAATTATCCCTCTCGAGTTCTCGGTGAATCTAACGGTACTAGCTGGGGCATGCTATGGACCCTCAAGGGTAAAGGTGCCTTGGCCTCATCTCAGTACAAATGATGAATCAAGGCCTCTGATGTTCCCTGGAAGGGCATTGTCAAACCATCATCATACCTTACAACAATTGAATCCAACATAAGGACTTGTTCTTCCCCTTGGGGGTTAGACTCTAAGTGCGCGACACTTCTGGAGGCGTCTGAGTTCCTTCCAGAACACCACATTGAAAACCTCTATGGCATCCTATAATTGTGATCTTCACATGGACCATTAAAGTTTTAATTAATGTTAGGTTAATACTCAAGGTTTTACTGCAGTGGAAAGCATGTTGATCCAAAGTCACAGTTTTGAACCCGCTTTGATACTATATGTAACGACCCCCGTCGCTACGATAATGTGCAACACGTAACAAGAGATTATTTTTTTTTCTACCAGAAAGGTAACAACGACAACTGTTGATCAAAAAAACTCGATGAAAACAATCAACCCAACATAATACCCCCAACTGACCTACGTAATACGAACCTTCAATGCGAGCGAGAATTAGCAATCAATGATCAACATTTGTATGGCGTGAAAATAAATAAACAACAACCGAACATTAGTGTCTCTTCGCCATGCACAACGAAATAAATCTATATTTACAAAATACTTTAATCAACCTAAAATTTACGATCATGCAAGAGAGATGACATACAAATCTATCCAACAAAAAGAAATTTGAGGCACAATTCTATTTAATTTCCAGACGCGCTAATTAATAAATTGTCAATTAAATTAAAATTTAAGGCATTCTGAAGTGATATACATTTGGGGAGCGCTCATGACATCTCACATCCATCAAGTCAATGTAAACACTAACTACAATATTCATCTTGGCAATTTAAATAGGAAATTTGTGCAACTAAAGCACCTCTTAAATTATAATGAAGGTGTATTTCACATAAACCCGTCAAATGAGTAATATATCTTCAATAAAAAATGATAATTGATTGGCACAAACTTCCAAAACAACAATCTTAATTGTTTTTACTTGGCATAAAATTTATTTGTAACATCTACATATTT
>JZKD02S1878301.1:678135-713223 GCA_000966675.3 Picea glauca
AGCTCAGCCGTTGAGGCGAGCTGAGACGCTATTCTATCTCTGGTTCTTGTGTGGCCCCTTTGCGGCTCGGTGGGCTAAGGGGGAAGCAGAGTACCTCTAGCGTTTGGCTGGGAGGTACCGGTGAGTTTTCAGCGGTTGGCAAGCGGAAGAAGTAGGGAGAACGGACAAGGCACGACGCGCGGGACGTCTCCGAAGCGGGTGTGTGGCTAAGGTACGATTTTAATTGGTAAAGTAGAAAGCGTTTTATATTCGGCAAATTATTGTTATTGGGATAATATGATGAGATTGTTTGGCATTATAATTTGCATTTTCGTCCAACAATAATATTGTAGAGTTTGTTTATATTTTGATCAGGTGTCACTTTAGTTATGATGTCATGTGTTTTTGCATTGATATGAATTATGTGATGTTGTTAATTTCTTATTTCTTTAAAAAAAAAAAAAAAATTGCACCTGTTAACAGAGTTGTTGTCATAACAAAGAGGGTCTTTACAGAATTCAACAATCAAGGTGTTGGGATATGCCAAGAATCAACTCAGGTAATGTTCTACTAAAATGCAACATTCAACCACATTTTTTCTAGCATTTAGAAGCAAAAAATGGTGGAGGAAAAGAAATCAAGATGCAGCACAAAAGGGCATCTAAAGAAGTAAATATAGCCACGAAATTGCAGACCATACAACAATGAAAATGGTGGTAAATATATAAATTAAAAGCTGTCAACAAGCATTCAATCGAAGACACGGTAAATTCGCAATCACAACGTAAATAAGTGTAGACATTAACATAATAAAACTTTGAGATTTACCGATCAAAACATAGAGTTTTTCCAACCATAATGCAAATTAAATCAATCAGAAGAAAGTGCAAGACCAATCGTTCATCCATGCATCAATCAACGCAAAGATAAGGGTAAGGGAAAATGTTATCATTTTCTCATAATCCACGCACAAAAAAGCAGGGCATTATAATCTATAGGTCTATTAACACCAAAGTGACGACCTTCATTTAAGGTCCTAGATGAATGATCAGGCATGGACTGATGATCTAGGGATAAGGATCGAAGATAAAGCACAATCTCGTCATAATAATCAATAAAAAAACATAGCAGTCATAACAATCAGGGATTGGATTGACAAGGAAATCAATTCAAAAGAAGGGATTGCAAAGCTATGATGACTTTAAGTTATCGATGAAAACATTGAGTAAAACACATTTCTTTACACACAAAAGTACACTAATGAAAGCGCAATAAAATAATAATATACCAATCAAATAAATGCATACATACTGTATCCCAAGGCGATAGATCCCAGTCGTTGTCCCACATGCGCTCTGTCCATCTCTCGCTTGGTGATCGATGTGACTTCACCAGTACCTCCCAGCCAATTCCATGGGTAATCTTCTTCCCCCTGAGCCCCCCGAGCCTCAAAGGGACCACACACACTAACCAAAGAACAACTAGCACCCAGCTCACCTCGTAAGGTCGCACTACCACTCGTTACCTGAGATGGGTATACCAACTCCCACAAGATAAGTGAGTCAGGTAAAAAATTCAATAGTGTAACGTTACACATAAATATCCCATCCATAATCCTCCTCCTCCATATTTTTTATAGAGTTTCTAAGTGATTTCTTTCCCAAATTCACATTTAATTTATTTTTCATTAATTTAATTCAGAAAAAACCTCCCTCGTACACATGTCACCCATCCCCCTAGTTGCACCAGAAATTAATTTCATTAATTATTTAATTACTCCTATTTCCCTCACCCACCAAAAAGAATTACTAAAAACGTTCCTTGGTGTCTCAATATTCCCTTACACATTTTAAATTACTTGCACCTTTACTAAATTCCTAGTTGAGTTCAAAATTAGAAAGTTCTTAAAGGCAATATTTCTTACTAACTTAGTCATCCAACTTTTTCCTTATGTTCCCTTTTTCTTTGTGTTTCCCCTTTTTCCCTTTTTATCTAAAACTCAAATTAGCGAGTGTAGAAAAATCCACTATTTCCCCTTCTTCTTTTTAATTAATAAATTTTTATTAGCATATGTAGAAAAATAAACAATCAATTCCCTTTTAAAATTTTAATCCCCCATTATAAATTGATTTTAATAAATTAATTGAATTTCTTACCCCCTTCTTGTCACATGTTTAATTATTATTATTATTTTTGACCAAAAGTGTCACTTAGACGTAGAATTTAATTTCACTAGGTTGGGAAACATTTTTATTAGGGAAATTTTTTTAAAATCTTTCTTGTCACATCATTCGTTCTAAGGCCGTTTAGGTTTATTCACTTACTAGTTAAAAATGTGACATACCCTTTAGGACACACTAGGTGCTCCAAGGGTTCCACTCGCCTCTTTCCATTTTGTTTGTGCAACGTGCCCTTCAGAATAGACTACATGCTCCAAGGGTGCCACTCGCCTCTTTCTGTTTTCATTACGTGAGGTGCCCTTCAGGATGCACTACGTGCTCCAAGGGTGCCACTTGTCTCTTGACTGACTTGGTAGACATATAAAAACCTTGGAGTCAATACTCTTCTAGGTGATCTTGTGGGAGACTGAGGGCATCTAAGGAATAAGTCCCATGCCTTATTGCACGCCATTTAGAATCATCGTGAGTGACTGTCGTAGTCAGCCCTCATGGCATCATGGGTCTTATTGAACTAGGTAATCGTTATCCTATAGCTCACGCCATGGCGAGAGTGATAGTAGGTTGTGGTAGGGATGTCGTCTACACCTATCCCTCAAATTCTTTGGTTGTCGTGCATGACCCCTCTACTTCATATGTGATTTTAGTCGACAAGCTATCATCAACCTCCATCATTACTAAATCATGTCAGCAATAATAATCAATTATCATAACATCTAATCATATGTACATATGTCATATAAAAAACAATCAAACCCCAATAGTCCACTTCCTGACTTGATCCAGAGTCCAAGGTGTTTCATCGATGCCTTTGCATCCTTGAGGTCCAAGCTCCTGCACACTCAGCAAAACCTAGTCAATAGCACATGTCAATATAAATACACAAAATAACATACATCAAATCCATAATGCCTCATAATCATAATCAAACGATGAATAGTATAATAATCTGGATCACTTGGAAGCAAGAGTAGGATGTTACATACACCCCCTCTTGGTATAAACTTTGTCTCGAAGTTTTACAGTATATAAGTGCCGAAATAATGTGCATCACAATATCATAAGTCTATCTATCAAACAAAAATGGAAACTGCTAGCGCATATCATATGCGTCCTCCCAGGTCGTCGAGTGTGGACTATAGTTGTCCCACTACAACTTGAATTGATCTAATTTCCATGTCGTAGCTGTCGAATGCGATGATCTAGGATGTGGATAAGATCAGTCGTTAGTGCACCCTCATCAGATACTTGTAGGAACTCATGTCAATAACATGTGCAGGATCACTAATATAATGTCTCAAAATAGATACGAGAAAAACATCATGCATATGCCTCAAATAATCAGTCAAGACTAGTTGATAGGGCATGAGCCCCTTCTTCTCCACAATATCGAAAGGTCCCATGGACCTAGAAGAGATTTTATCACCCTTTCCAAACTTGATCGAACTCTTATGCAGTTTTCCTGCAAGAAGACTCGATCGCCAACTTCCTCACTACGGTCAACACGATGCGCATCGACATAACTCTTTTGTTGATCATGTGCTTCTTTGATTCTTTGCCTTATTGTTTCCATTTTATATTCCATTTATTGGATCACTTCTGGTCCAACTAGGACCCTATCCTGAATCCAATCCCAACTCAAAGGCGTCCAACGTGGTCGCCTATAAAGAAACTTGAAGGGAGCCATCTTAATGGTGATTTGGTAACTATTGTTATATGCAAATTCAACCAGTGGAAATAATTCCTCCGAGCACTTTTGTTGGTCCATCACGTACATACACAACATGTCCTCCAATATTTGGTTTGTTCGTTTGTTCTAATCGTTGGTCTCCAGGTGATATGTAGTACTATAGTTAAGTTGGGTTCCCAAGGCCTCTTGGAAACAAGTCCAAATCGTCCTGTAAACATCGATCCTCCATCAGATATAATCCTCTTAGGCACACCATGTATCCTCACAACATCACTCATGAAAACTGTAGCTATGTCAAGTGCCTGATACGTCATACACACAGGAATAAAATGAGCACTCTTTATTAGAGTGTTGACTACCACAAAAATTGAGTCATGTCTCCTTGCTGTCAGTGGCATTGAAACAATGAAATCCATCGAAATGACCTCCCATTTCGATTTCTGAATAGCATGTGGTTGTAGTAATCCTATTGGGTGTCTATGCTCAGGCTTCGCCTGCTAACATTCTAGACATCTAGCCACATAGTTGATTATGTCTGCCTTCATTCCTTTTCATAAGAATAAGGGTTTAAGGTCCACTCTCATCTTCGTGACCCTCGGGTGAGCCATGTACATTGCTTTGTGAGCCTCATTTAGGATCAAGATCCTCAACTTTTCATTCGGTGGTATGTAAGTTTGATTTTTAAATCTCAATAATCTATTGTGGTCCAACGTAAATCCTCCAAATATTGGTACCATCATTTTTTTTTCTCCGATAAAATCCTTGACCTCCTTGTACCAGTCATCATCATGATGTAAAGTTAGAATCCTTTCACGTAGATTCATCTGAAGCAACCACACCGAAAAATATGTGTGGTCTCCTACTCAATGCATCTACCACTCGGTTCACTGTTCCTTTTATGTAAGTGATCTCGAAATCATACTCTCTAATAAATTCTGACAAACGTCATTTTCGCACATTCAAGTCGCTTTGCATAAAGATGTAGTGTAGTCCACAATGGTCCATTTTTAGTTCAAATTTCCATCCAATAAGGTAGTGTCTCCAAACCTTCAAGGAATACACAATGGCTAACAACTCCAAATTGTGCATCCCATAGTTATCCTCATGCCTTCTCAACTTCCTCAATATGTAAGCGATCACTCGATTGTCTTGCATCAAGACTCTGCTTAAGCCTTCCTTGGATGCGTCAATGCATACCAGGAAGTCCGCATTGTTGACGTTACTTCACACACACCTAGGATTTATTTTTCCTAAGATTATTCCTTGTTTATTAGTCATAATTTTTCATTATTCAATCTCCTATATTTTAGAGGAGAATATTCCACCTGGAGAATATTCTCATTCAGTTGACACTTCAGTTTGACTAGTTGAGTTGAGTTTAGATGTTGCATTGGTATCATCACCATGAAAAATTGGGATCATCACCATGATAATTCAACATTTCCTTGGTATCATCACCAGAGTGGCACATTATCCTTGATTCCATGAGTTAATGCTGCACTACTCTATGTTCAGTCAATTAACTGAAGACTAGTTGACTAGTTAACTCAACTAGGTGGCAGTTCACTCCCATAACTTCCCGAGAGACTAGAATAGGTGGAAGTTCACTCTTGTAACTACTGGTGTGTGTCCATATCACTCTATACTACCTCTATGGTGCATTGGTTCACCTCAAGGAGAACTCGTTAAGTTATACAGAGTATATCATGTGTAAATTATTCATTATTCATAATGGTTAATGAGAATTCTTCCAGTCTTTCTCTCCTTCTTCTTCTTTCTCCAATTCTCTCTGCAAATGTGTGTATTATTGTTTAGATAGATCTATTATGTGCAGGTTCAACACATTTACATTGTATCAGAGTCGATGGAATTCTAATCAAAATCTACACCAAAAATGTTTGCAGGTACAAAATATTGAAGACAACAGAAAGATGGAATTCCAAAAATAATTCATTCTTACACCTTACAACTATTTTGCATGGAAGGAGAAAATAGCCATACATCTTTGATACAAAGGGTTTTATAGGCTAACCATGAATATAGATACAGATCCGACATCAGCCATAAAAAAATCCAAGTACTTAAATCGCATGGATGAGTCACTCGAAACAATTTGCAGTCTTTTCTCTCCCGATCTCATTTTTCACATATCTTCTTGTAAGATTACCAATGAAGCCTAGAAAATATTGGAAGGGATCTTTGGAAAATAGGATGATATGAGGGGACACATGTTGGAGGTGGAGCTTCTCACATTGGATCCAAAAATATTCAACAATATCCAAGATTTCTTTACAAAATTCAAGGATTTATTGTCGCAACTCAAAGCTTGCGGGGTTGATAAATCAGCGAAGGAGAAACAAATGGTTCTCACCATTCTCTCCAAGCCCGGTCCTAAATTTTCTATATTTGTATCTACATTCTATACTACCAGATTCACCTCTGGAGCCACCTAGAAGATGCCTTTTCTTCAGGACTTTATCGAATGCTAGACATAAGAGCAAACCAAGCTCATCAACATGGGCACAATCAAAGGCCCAAGGGTGCATGCACTCATTGCGAATGATGGCGGCCACAAATATCAGAAATATAAATGTAAATATAAGCATAAATCTCATGAACATATGAATATGGAAGGGTACACAAAACCCTTCACTGATGTCTCCGGATCTAAAGGAGAAAAGGGAAGAAAAGGAGAGAAATGCACATACTGTCACAAAGGATTCCATTCGGAATCTACATGCATGTAAAAAAAATAGATATGATGTCTCAGATACTAAATAAAAACAACCTTGTATATCACATCCTCGAGGGTGAAAAGAAGAAGAAGCCATAAGATCTGAATTCCAAGAAAGGTAATTCTAGCCATGCCTTGATTGCCATCAGATCCTCTCCTGATGATTGGATCGTAGGTTCAGGAGCATCACATCACATGGATGCCTCAAAAGTAGTATATTCTTCTTTGGATGCATGCAAAGGTCCTCCCATTCTGATGGGGGACAACTCTTCTATCGAAGTTACCGAAAAAGGAAGGATTGAACTCACCAATGGAAGTTTCGAGAATGTGCTGCATGTTCCGAAGCTTTCTGTCAACCTTCTCTCTGTGTATCAGATGATGAATTTTGTCACCGGAAAGAGATTCATATTCAAAACAAATTTTGTGGACATCTAAGACATGCAATCCAACTCCGGGGTTGAAACTCGTGAGGTAAATCATCAGTCTAGATTGTATACATTTTCTGAATTCATTGAACCCGATTCTGCTTTACTGCTTATTCATGTTGATGAAAGTAGTAGGATATGGCATGAAAGGTTTGGACATTTGAATTTAAGATACATGAAACAACTTAGCATGCAAAAATTAGTTTATGGTCTACCAAACATCCATTTCTCCAAGGGAGTATGTGAGGGATGTGTTCTCGGGAAGAACCCTCAAGAGAAATTTGAAAAAGGAAAGTCTTAGTGAGCTTCCACACCCTTAGATCTGATCCACAGTTACCTTATGGGTCCTTTTCTGCATCCATCGATCAAGAAAGTGAGGTTTGTTCTCATTTTTGTTGACAATTTCTCACATCTTACACGGATCTATTTTCTCAGGCAAAAATACAAGGTCTCTCAACACCTCAAATATTTCAAAGCTTTGGTTGAGACACAGTCCAGAAAGAATATTAAAGTCCTTTGAGATGATAATGGGGGAGAGTATGTGAATCATGATATCCATAATATTTTCCATGAGGCAGGTATTCAGTTGCAGCACACAATTACCTAGACTCCACAACAAAAGGGAGTTGTTGAGCGAAAAACCCGATCTCTAAAGGATATGGCATCTTGCATGTTGCATGCAAAGTCACTACCACAACGACTATGGGCCGAAGAACTTAACTGTTAAACATACATCCAAAATACATCTCCTCATAGATCTATTAAGGATAAGACCCCCTACAAGGCTTGGAGCGGCCTCAAGCTGCAAGTGACCAACTTTCACATTTTCAGTTCACGTGCATGGGCCCAGATTCCCTCTAAAAAGAGGAAGGCACTTGATCCACAGAGAACTGAGTGAATTTTTGTTGGATACCCTAATGGTGTGAAGGGATATCGTCGTATTGATCTTTCCTCAGAATGGATCATCACTGAGCGTAGTGTCCAATTCAAGGAAAGTGTCTCCCATGTACCTCAACAACTGCATGCAGACACCTTCACTCTTCCACCCATTCGAGATGATGAGAATGCACATGCCAACTCTTCTTCAAATGAGAGATCTGATTCAGAGGAATCAGATGATAGGGATTTAGATTTAGATTCAGAGTCAGTACAGTAAGATGTAGAGTCAGAGCATCAAAATGAATTTCTAGAGCTAGAGAAAAGGCTCAAGTGGGCACAGACTACTCTTCAGGATGTAGGGGATCTCGTCGGTGATCCAACCGATACTAGGAGGAATCGATCTGATTTCGAGGAGACTCCTATTGCACTCACTGCCACTGAACCATTTCCTTCAAGGTATATTTTCTTAGTTCAGTCTTCAGATCAACATTTTTATGGCGAGGCTACTGGAAATCCCTTTTGGGAATCCGCCATGCGGGAGGAGTACAACTCCATCCTCAAGAACCATATTTGGGATCTGGTTCCCCTTCCTTATGGGAGGAAACTTCTGAGATGCAAATGGGTCTATAGGACCAAGAGGGAAGTGGATGGAAATATCAACAAATACAAAGCTAGGCTTGTTGCCAAAGGATTTGTACAGGTTCATGGTATTGACTATGATGAGACCTTCACTCTAGTAGCGAATATGGATTCCATTCGATTGGCCCTTGCCATTGCGACAAGCAAGGGATGGGAGGTCCATCATATGGACGTGAAAAATTCATTTATTCATGGTGATCTCTCTGAGGAGATATACATGGAGAAACCCCATGGATTTATGCAGGAATCATATTTGGTTTGTCGACTGAAGAAGTCACTTTATGGCTTCAAACAGGCTCCGAGGGCATGGTATGCCAAGATGGACTCCTACCTGTTGTCACAGAACTTTGTACATTGTAAATTAGACCTCAGGACGCATGATTCACTTCTACTTTTAGCTTTGTATGTTGATGATTTGTTGATCACCGGTTGCTCGAATTCAGCGATTGTTGCAGTCAAGAGGTTTCTTCATGACAGGTTTTTGATGATGGAAATGGGTCCAATACACTTCGTCCTTAGACTTGAGATCAGTCAGGATGAATCAGGCATCAAACTATTTCAAGCCAAGTATGCATGAGGTCTCCTTGAGAGATTTCACATGACAGACTGCAAGTATGCTCCGACTCCTTTCCTATCAGGAGTCAAACTTGAGTATGGTGGGGATACTCCACTAGTTGACAACACATTATATAGAGAGCTAGTGGGGATATTGTTGTATCTCACACACTCCAAACTAGACCTCTCATATGTAGTTGGCGCAGTTTCCAGGTTCATGTGGGAGTCGCATGAGCTACATTGGAAAGATTCAAAGCATATCCTTCGATACGTATAGGGAACCATCACCTTCGGGATTCATTATGAAACAAACTCTACATTAGATCTCATTGGGTTTACTGATTCTGACTAGGTTGGTGATAGCATTGATCGCAAGTCCACATCTGGTTACTCACTTAGTCTTAGTTTTGGGCCTATCTTTTGGTTGAGCAAGAAGCAAGTTTTCGTTTCTCTATATTCAGCCGAAGCAGAGTACATAGGGGTAGTTAAAATAACCATTCAATATATGTGGCTACAACATTTTCTCATTGATTTGGGCATTAAGTTTCATCGGTCGATCGTCATCTGGTGTGACAACTAGAGCACTCTGAAGTTCTGCATAGATCCAGTTTAGAGGAAGCAGATAAAGCACATTGAGATCCACATTCAGTACATATGGGACTTAGTACACAAGGGGATCATTGACTTACAGTTCTGTCCTTCAGCAGAACAGATGGCGAACATTTTCACCAAGACCTTCACTGAGTAGAAATTCCATTCTCTGCGAGGTTGTCTTGGAGTGAAGGACACAGTTGCGTAGAAATTGTAGTTCTTCTTTTTACATACATTGTACCTTGAGGGGGGGGGGTTTCCCATGAGGTTTTCCCTCTTTCCTCACTTTATTTTTAGTGTATCTTTTGTACTTGGGTACCTAACATGGCCTCTTTACTGGGACCCAATCTTTATTTTCACAATAGTGATTTTTAGGGCGGGTGTTGGAGTTACTTCACACAAACCTAGGATTTCTTTTTCCTAAGTTTATTCCTTTTTTATTAGTCATAATTATTCATTATCCAATATCCTATATTTTAGGGGAGAATATTTCACCTGGAGAATATTCTCTTTTAGTTGACTCTTCAGTTTGAATAGTTGAGTTGAGTTTAGATGTTGCATTGGGATCATCACCATGCTAATTTGACCTTGCCTTGCTATCATCACTAGAGTGGCACATTAGCCTTGATTCCCTGAGTTAACTCCTCAAAACTCTCTGTTCCTTCAGTTAATTGAAAAACTAGTCGACTAGTTAACTAAACTAGGTGGCAGTTCACTCCCGTAACTTCCCGAGAGACTAGAATAGGTGGAAGTTCACTCCTGTAACTACTATTGTTTGTTCAGATCACTCTATACCACCACTATGGTGCATTGGTTCACCTCAAGTCGAACTCAATGAGTTATACAGATTATATCATGTGTAAATTATTCATTATTCATAAGAGTTAATGATAATTCTTCCATTCATTCTCTCCTTCTTCTTATTTCTCTAATTCTCTCTACAAATGTGTGTATTATTGTTTAGCTAGATATATTGTGTGAAGGTTCAACACATTTACATGCGTCCATGTCAGGGACCTTTAGTATCGGTGTTGTTTTCAACTACTCCTTGAGCCTTCGAAAGCCTTTCATGCATTTCTTGATCCAAGAAAACTTCTTGCTCTTCTTCTATAATTCCATGATAGGATTTTCTATATTCGAAAATCCCTGGATGAAACGTCTATAGTATATTGCTAAACCCATGAAGCTACTCACTTCTAGGACATTCGTCGATGTAGGACATTCCATAATATCCTCGACCATCCCTGGATCCATGGTGATACCTTCGTTGGAGATGACATGCCCTAAGTAGTGAATCCTCGATTGGTAAAAAGAGCATTTAGAAAATTTTCCAAAATTTGTTTTCTCTCATAGACACTATAGAAGCAAGCACAATTTCTCTTGATGCTCCTCCTTCATTTGACAGTAAATCAAAGTATCATCAATGAATACTTAGATGAACTTGTCCAAGTATTCGTGGAACACCCCGTTCATCAAACTCATAAATATCCTAGGGGCGTTTGTCCATCCAAAAGGTAAAAAAATAAACTTGTAATTTCCAAACCTCATATTAAAAGTGTTCTTAGGGATGTCATCCTCCTTGATCTGTAACTGGTGATATCCTGATCGCAAATTGATCTATGAAAACACTATCACACCCTTCATTTGATCAAACATATCAAAATTCCTCGGCAACAATTATTGATTCTTGATCATTTCCTTGTTCAATTGTTGGTAGTCAATGTAGAGTCTCCATGACCCATCCTTCTTTCATATGAATATAAAAGGTGCACCCCATGGTGACACACTAGGATGTGTCCATCCCACGTCCAAACACTCATTCAGTTTCATTCTCAACTCCTGTAATTTTGGGGTCAACATTCGATAAGGCATTCTTTCTATCGGTTCAGTCCTCAGTTTTAAGTCTATGGTAAAATCCAATTCCCTCTTCGATGGCATCCCAGGTAACTTCTCCAGGAAGATGTCAACAAAATATCTCACCATCGGAAGGTGTTCTAGACATTTTTCTACTCCCTTCTCGTTTAATGCAAGGATCACATAAACCTTACATCCCTTGTGCATGTTGTTCTGTAGCTGGAAGGAAGAGATAAACCTTAGGGAAACTCCCTGGTTCTGACCTACATTCATGTGTCTCTGTCCCTCATCATCGACCAAGCTCAACAATTTCTTCTTATGGTTCAGTATCGCCTCATGTGATTCCAACCAGTCCATACCAATCGCGATTTCATAAGATCCTAATATCATGATGTACAGGTTGGCCCCGGTGACAAAATCTCCTAGGTTAAGAATACGGCCTGCAACCTTCCCTCCAACCTTCTATTTGGCTCCTGAAGCCATATATACAAAGCTAAGATCATCCTATTCGACTATCTTTACTTTAATCCTTTTTAGCGCTGCACTAGAAATGAAACTCTCGGTAGCACTGGAATCTATAAAAATACTAAGGATATTTCCAGTGAAGGTACCTGACATCTCGAGCATAGTCGACTCGTGCTCTACCTGGTAGTTATTCCTCGCTGGATGAATCCGATGGGATTTGCCCAAATCTCCCACGGTAGTGGGTCCAACTGATCGAGATGCTCTATTCCTCTCCACTAGGTAATTGTTCTAGTAGTGTGGCTCCCCACAAGTCCAACACCCCTTCTTCGGTCCAATACTCTTCACTAGTACATATTGTAAAAATTCTGAGGTTTATTTGCGGTGTTATGGATAAAATTGTCCATATTGTCGCAAAATAGAGGAAATTAAAAAAAAAAAAATCATATTGCCCAATAACATCGGTATTGCCACGTTGATGTCTCTCTTGCCACATTGAAATCTCTCTTGCCATGTTAATGTTTCTCTTGCCACGTTTTCCACCAGCACGTCTCTCTTGCCACGTTTGTGACATATACATCGTTCTTGCCACATTTGTGAAGATTGTGGTCACAATTGGGATGTTTTGGAAACTAGGTTTTCCCCTCCAACGGTCACCTTAGTATGTTGGCCAAGTCAAAATGCTAATGGTCACCTAGGTTTTTTTTACGTCATAATTGCGATGTTAAAAAATCTATAAATATGTTGCATTTGATGGATGTTGCAACAAGTTTGCTATAATAACGATGCTTTGGGGTCATAGTAGTTAGTGGTTAGAATGTTTTAGGGTGTGACTTTCATGTCATGAGTTATAGGGGTAAATGATGATAGTGTGTAAAGGGTTATAATCTATTTGGGACCATCATGAAAATTTCAGTGTCGAAGCATTGAGTACTTGAGAGGTTGGATGCCAAGTGAGTAGTAAAATGGTATCATGAGAAAAGCTTCCTTAAGCCTTAGTGGAAACTAGTGTGCTAGTTGCAGGTTTAGAAAAAGTGTAGGTTATTATGATGGTCAATATGAGTCAACCAAGTTAAATATGGTCCACTATAGTCAAACATGATGAATTATGCTCAATCATGGTCAATAATGGTCAATCGAGATGAATATCGTCAATAAGGGTGAAGGGTTAGTTGGTTACTAGAGTGAATGTAATAGGAGGGTCATGGGTTAAGGGATTAGTAAGTTACATAGTTAATGGATTAGTGGGTATGTTTCTATGAAGTTAGTGGGTCAAGGGGTTATGAGATGGGTTCAGTGGGATTAAATAGTTAGGAGGCTCATGGGGTCATGCATCAACCATGGTCAATATAGTTAACAATGGTCAAATATGACTAGTGGGTTACTAGGTTCATGGGATTGGGTCAATATATTAAATCGTGATTGTGTTCAGACTCAAATGGGTTAATTCTAACCATAGTGTATTAGAGGATTAGTATGTTCAAGTTCATAATGTGTTAGGCGTGATTGCATCGGGGATCATAGTGTATTAAGGGGTTGTTGTGTTCATGGTCACAATGTTATGGGGATAGTGTGTCTCTCTTGCCATGTTTGTGACATATACGTCGTTCTTGCCACATTTGTGAAGATTTATGTCACAATTGTGACATTTTGAATGGCATTTCTCTACAACCAACGTTTTACCCAACATGAATGAATTTTTACTACTTCAAATTTTACTCAATCTATTGTCCAAAATACTCATCATCATCAAAATTTAATTCAACCCTACTTAGACAACCAAATATGGAATGTTTGTCTTCATGTATGATATTATTTGAGAAGTGTTGTAATAGTAGGGTACATTACATATTTTAGTGAATGCAGTGTTTTCATTGTAGAGTAAACTCGACACTTTCAATAATNTTATGATAGTTGATAAATAATATATGCAAGAATTATTTCAACCATTGGTATAAATATTCTTTGATTCATTATTATCAAACATTATTATTATTCCAATGAGATGATGGTAAAATTAATTAATGTCTTGAATGTAGACAGTTGCAAGAACTCGGAACATGACTTATGAAAGCATAGGAATTCACCATAACAAAGACAAGAAGTAAAATTTTTGACAACATCAAACCTAAAATGGACATAGATGTAACAATAACAAAAGGATGAAGTACTTATGCATTAACAACGATCATATGTGGAGCCAAAAATGATGAGTAAGTAGTCAAGGCTGGAAGTGCTTCAGGGTTCAATTGGCATGTCTTGGGTCAAAGGGGTTGGGATTATAGTGTGTAAGGGGATAAAGGGGTGACTATGTATACTTACATAGTGTGTTTGAGACCATAATGGGGGTTGAACAATCGAATTCATGATGACACGTGGCGTCATATAACATCGTAATATAGATGAACACATTGAGAGAAATTGAGAGTAAAGTACATTGTTAAGTAACAAATATGAGATTTGTTATTGATGCCTTTAGGCATAAATCACTTGAGAGAGATCAATAATATCACAAGATGATGATGTACAAATGAGATTTATGGTGTATTTATACACAACTCAAGTAGGTTGGTACCCCTATGAGGGGTTGATGAGCCTACGTGTACAAGTTTGACTAGGTTGGACTTAACAAATCCATAGTATTAGAATAAATGATAATAATTGATTAAAGGATGGTCTTATCTATGATCACAAATACACTAATGATACATATGAGTTTTTCATGGCTACATGTGAATATTACACCAATAATTCTAACACCTCTTCTTAATTTGAACTGGGCCCATAGAGGGAAATCATTATATCACAAGATTTGTATTCCGTCCTCAATGAAGAAAAAGGGTATTACCCCCGTGAAATCCACATGGCTCCCTAAAAAATCTATTGGTTTCCTCAACAATATAAATCATGCTCTAGAGTGACTTGAGGGAAATATCTTGGTATTTTGCAGGAATGTCAATCACCTAAGTAATACTAGTTTGAGGTGGAGTTATAAAATTCCCTTGATAACTCTTGGGACTAATAAGAAACTTAGTTGCATAAATAATGGTGGAGATATCCCACTTAGGTAGAGGATTTGGGTGAGACAGATGGAGAGTAACTAGTAGATGGGCCTCCCAAGAAGTCATCGTCATCATCACCATCATGGTCATCATCATTGATTTTCTCATTGGATGGAGGATTGAAAGGAGCATTCTAAGAATAAACGATGATTGGTATGAGGCTAGATGAATCATCAATCTCATTAGCCCTAGTTATTTTTCTAGACACTATAGATGGAGTGCTTGAAGGAGCTTGCTAAGAAGTAGGAACATCACACTATGAAGGTGAGAGATACATGAACATATGGACGAATTCATACAAAGGAAGACATGCATCATAACATGAGGAGGCATAATCCATGAAATCACATAGAGAATCATTTGAAAAGAGTATTGGGAGAGATCCTAGTAGACTGTGAGTAGGAACTCATGAAAGGGTGCCTCTCTATATTCAACCACCCTATGAGTGGTGGAATCATAATGGAAATAACCTTAAAAAATTTTTTTGCAGTGAATCATAGCATTGTAGTATGAGTTTGGAGATGTTGATGTGTTTCGCCTTTGTTAGGAGCATCAGTCCATGCACTAGATCCAAAAATTTTGAAATCTAAAATAGATCGAAGGTTTGTTTCCATAACATTTTTCACAGGGAGTTGTACATGTGAAAGCATGAGTATGTGTTGTATTGATTATATGAACTATGCAAACAATTCCCTCTCCCTAGAATGTAAGATTCATTTTCTTGGAGTGAAGAATACAGTGAGCCATCTCCATAATATCCTTATTCTTATGTTCTATTACATTTTGTTGTGGAGTGTAAGGAATAGTTATTTGGTAAGAGATGCCTTGAGTTATGAGAAAATGAGTGGAAAGAATTGCTAATATATTCACTTCCACCATCAATCCTAAGACAATAGATATTCTAGATGCTTTGATTTTCCACAAGAGTTAGAATTCCCTAAAATATTCAAACACCTCATCTTTATATTTAATGGTGTATACCCAAAGAAAGTAGGAAAATCCTCAATGAAGGTGAGAAAATACTTTCCTCCCCCATTAGAAGGTGTAAGCCACATGCCCATGAATATCACTATGAATCAGTACAATGGGTCGAGAAGCTTGCCTCGCTTTGTTTTTAGGAAAGGACTCTTGATTATGATTCCTCAATACACACCCATCAAAAACACCATTGGATGGTTCAATCCATGGAATTTTAGCAACCATATGTAGTCAACTCTTGTGTCACAAAGATCCATATTTTGTGGGATGGACACGTTGATTCCATAACATGATGGTGTCATTGACATTGGCTACCATATCAACACACTTGTTTCTATTTGAGGAAATATTATTTCTCGCTATGCACATATGAAAAAATTCATCACAATATCCTAAGGCAACCACCTCGAAACTATCAATCATGTCCTTTACAACACATTGATCTACATAGAAAATTTTAGGGGCAAAATTTCACCCATGGGAGAAATTAGAAGGCCTAAAATTTTGAATGGGAGAAATTTTTCCATAGAGGGGCCTAAGGGGTTTCATTATACATAGCCCCAAATTTATTTTAAAAATTTATCTCTAAAATGCTTCACCCATGGGTATTTGGGAGAGGAGAGCAGAGAAATGGATTTCACCTTCTAAAATTTGAACCATATATTTCCATTCACCCCCATTTTCTATTATTGGCAATTATTGGGAGGTATTTTTCCCAATTTCCTGTTAATGGCCATTATCCAGAGGTATTTCACCCCAATTTCCTATTGTTTGTAAATTAATCAGAAAGATCAGATACTGGTGTAGATAAATATCAAGAGCTAGCCTCCACAATAGATTCCCTAGACGTGGGATATAAGCTTATAACATCTTTTCCATTTCGAAAGTGTTTGAGAATAAATATAATATTCCAGTATTCTTGTTTCAAATATTGATAAAGATCCACTAAATCATGATCAATATCCTCCTTGCTCAAATACAGATCAAATTTTCAAACCAATTGAAGTGGAGTGGATCTATTTGCACATGTTCCCAGAAGACCAGTTCCAACATAAGTCGGTAATACCAAAAGAGAGAATGTGGTAGCATGCTAATTTTCACCCCAATTTTATATTAATGACAAGTTTCTTATATTTAAAACCAATGATTTTCACTTTTGTAATTAGCATGTCCTTATTTGGGGTGGTACTAATTAATTTTTTAGTAATGCATACAAATGCTTCAAGGAAATTAGTTATATGGTAGACCCTTTGCAATAAGTCAGATGGCAGACCCGTTTTTTTAAGGTTGCTATGGCAGATAGAAAACCATTTTCTATGAATTTTATGTCATGTATGATGGGATTTGATTCAGTCACCTTAGGTGTTGGGCCTAATGCCACATTGTCCATGTCTTGATTTTAAAGATTTAAATCCATGAAACTAACAATTGATATTTTACCCAATAGACAAGTATGAAATTTGTAATGCACTTCGATGACTGGCGTACTCACTTCTTTGTGTGCTCTCTGCTTCAGTCAAGACATCAAATTCAATGTGGATACCATTCTTCTCTGTTTAGATACCTGGTAGGTACTCTGATATAGATTGTTGACACTGTACACAACCTCAAAAAAAGTTGAAACTATCTAGATTCCCCAAAATATGGTTCATGATACAAGTTTCTTCACCAAACCCAACAGTAGCAACCACCAAATCCTTATGGCTTCAAGGTGTAAAATGGATCTCATGGAAAGAGATAGTTCTTCTCTTCTTGCAAAACTTTCAAGACCGTGAAATACAATTAAAGTTATTGTTAGAGTCATGGAAAAACTTTTGACAATTAAGATGCAAATATGCTATTTTAAAAGAAGGAATTGTGTCTACCCACTTATTTCAAGCATCAATAAATCAAGAGTAGTATCTATAACAATTCATGGAAAAACATGAAAAATACAATATAGCAAGATTAGAGATTGGGATTACATCTACCAGTGGGAAAGACAAACTCCTATTGACCTATAGGTTGTGGGAAATGGAGATATTTTTGTCATACATAGATTGGAGTGAATATTTGAAGAACGGGTCAAAATTTTCAACCTACATGGTTTCTCAAGGAGATTTAATCAAACTATGGTAGATTAATAAAGGAAATGGTGCTTTTTATGGGCCCAAGATAGAAACCATTGTTTTGATGCTTTGAAAATGAGACTTTAGTGCTCAACAATTCATCTTGATTTTTATCTTTCCATTCAATTTTGTTTATATTACTCCATTGAATATGAAGAAAGAAGGGAAATGCATGTCATGATACACTAGATAATATTTGGTTATGTAAAACACTTGATTGCAATACTCCATGAGCATGATGCAGGGAAATGGAGTTTTTGGCATAGTCCTAGGAAGATTTAAATATTCAAACAGAGGTTTGGAAGGAACAAATAGCATAATGCCACTGTCTTTTGAGATGGCCGTGTACCTATAAATTGACTGATTAGTCCTCAATCTACCAGAGCCAATGCTTTCTTTATGGAGATGGATGGTGGGATAATAACCTTGGTAATTTCTTCTAGTTTTTTGACAAATTTGGATTGCTACACCTTGGAGGATTTCACAGAGATCACTACCATAGCATTAAAGGCACGTGCTTCTTCATTATTAGGAGGTGCATGCCCTCTCCCATTGCTATCCATCATCCCAACAATTAGATCTAGGGTTTGGTTAGGGTTTCATAGTAGAGCACGGATTTCTCCCTATTCGATCACTTATTGAACCTAGATAGTTGTTATGTTTCAAGAGAAAAGAAGTTCCTCGTGGAAAGGACATGCCTTGAATTTGTTATTTGCACGTTACTTGGAGTATTGGGCATTGTGAAATGCAGTCCCATGGATGTTGAATCTTAAAGGTCATGAATTTTATAGATGCAAATACTCATCGAATTACATTCTCCAAGGTTTTCATATTAAATGGAGTTTATTCTCCAAGAGGATTCTCATTAAAAATATGTATATTGTGTGATGAATGATTATGAAATTGATTATATGTGTCTTATTCTGTTAGATTCTTGATAAAAGAAGAAATCCAATCCATAATATTAATTAGACACTGTTTTTTTTAATGAAATGCATTGAGTGATTTTGACTTGCATATTAGAAAACATCTCAAGACCATTTAGAATCTCTCCAACATTTAAATACAGTGTAGAGGTAATAGAGATAAAAGAGAATTTAATGTAAGTAGCACAAGTGGAGAGGAACAACACAAAATCCATGATTGGAGCATTTGAAACCTCTCCAAAATCCAATTGCAATGCAATAGAAAGGTTAGAGGGAGACGACCACTGTGAAGGTGCCAATGCGACTTTCCTTAAACTCCGCTTCTCAAGTTGGTAACACGGGGCATGCTCTCCACCCTCGTTTGACACTCTCAGTGGTTTTTGGCTCTCGAGGAAGCTATAAAAAAGTCCACACCATGTCAGATTATTTTGTTCATGTTAACCTTAAATCCCATCCTGTTGAATCTTTTGATGTTCTCATAGCGCAAGTCATAATTTATATTTGTAAAATATGAATTTTACCATTCTCAATGAAAATGAAACCACTATCCACATTTATGTAAGTTAAACATAAAAAAATACTCAACCTTGTAGGAAATATGCTCAACATTCTTTAGGTTTAGGTTAGAAGTTCAAAACCAAATTGTATCAAGATAGCGATGGTGTCAAAGAACAATAGAGCCTTGGGATCCTAAGAATAGTAGTGAGAATGGTAATAGTGATACTAAGAATGGTTTCGAGAAAAGTATGACCCTAATAATGAGAGGTTTAAAAAAAGACAAAACTTTGATAGTGAAGGTGTTGCACTCTCTTCATTTGGTTGAAATCCTTGATGAGACTTTGGCCCATTGTGATAAAGCTATAAGGATAGGAAACACCCATGAGTGGGACCCCCCTCTTGGGTGTGTCTCTAGATGTCTCGATCCTTGCTAAGTCATAAGTTTCTTATTAGACTAGATTATGGGCTATTGACACTAACCTAGGGTTTATAGTGGGAGTCAGTGAAATTTAAACTTGGACTTGGTATAAATAATTGCATAATCTAAACATTCAACTTTTTGGAGTTTTTACGAGTATACTTTATGATCAAGTTTTACTGAAATTCGACCAAAAATTGTTGGAACTCCAAATTTGAGTGATTGAGTTTGTATAATTTGAATGACATGAAGGTTTTTCATGGTGGTGAATCCATTTATTAATTAAAAAGATACATTTTAAACAACAGAAAATGTACATTTCACAAAAATTTGTCTTAGGGTGAAAATTTTCAAAAAAATTGAATGTTTAGAAAACACCCTAAATAATACCTATTTATCAATTTCCCTATACTTAAATAAATAAATAAAAACTTTCATAATAAACCTACCTATCCATATGGTCTAATTAATCTGAGAACATAGTGCACTGTTAGATACCTCACATCTTTGAACCCATCTTAAACCTCAAAAACAACCAACTAAAGTTTGAAAATCTACTCTTCTCAAATTTGAGTGGGAAGGAGTAGAATCACCAACCAACCCAAATTTGCCTTGGTTTATGAGCCCACGGTCCATTTGCATCAAGGAAAAGAGATCGAATCCTGTACTATCGTTTAAAATGAAGAAGAGAGGACATCAACAATAACTACCTCTGTAACCGACGTCGAGCAATGACAATAAGCAAATCCGATGATCCTCCTCTTTAGCCTCTTCATTGAATCTGGGTCTGCCATCTTCCATAGCCTCCTACGGGAAACAGACATCCACCAGGCAGGACCCCAGGCCCATAAATGATCTCAACTATTAGATGTCATTCATCAGATCCCTAAACCAATATTTAGAATCTCATCGATTCACTGGAACATTGCTATACCAGAAAGGCCTTCCCTCGGGCAAAAACGTGAAGGATATCATAAGCGGAGTCGCTTACACTGACAAAAAATGCTGATTCTCTCTCGACAAAAAACCCATCCATCATTTTTTTGGGCTGTCCACATTCAATGAATATACAGTGATGCACATGTCCTGTGTTGCAAAAGTGAATCCGAAAGCTCCTTTGGACAATATCTGTTTGCTTGAATGCGAAGTGCCTGCAGGTAATATAATTATACAATCTTCTCTTAAATATATACAACTGATATTCTTTCCTGTCAAAATACACAAAAGTTCAAAGGTTGATGCATGAGAAAACGAGTGCTCGACATTGATTTGGAGGACTAGGGGCTGCCTGGAATTGTGGGAAGGTGAAGCCCGGTGATTCGGTAGAAATATTTGGATTAGGAACCATTGGCTTGGCTGTAAGTTGTCATGAATATCTCAAGCAGCAACAGCTGTACATATACATGGAGATTTGTTCTTGTGCTACAGAGATTAGTTAGTACTCTGTCTTTCTAATTGTCCGCTACTGAATCCTTCCTTGTTCAGGTTCTAGAATGTGCTTGAATAGCTGGAGCTTCTAGAGTCCTTGGTATCAACATCAACCTAGCAAAGGAAGAAACATGTGGGTTGGAAGCCATATACACAACAATAAATTTGTAGACATAAGATATTTTATTGATCGGTTATTTCCCTTTAACTTTTTCACATGGTTATGGAACATGTGATGAAATTGATAGCTGCCATCTCTTTTCCTAATAGCTAAACGCTTTGGAGTCACTGAGTTCCTTAATCCTTCAGATTTCGATAATCCCATTCAAGAGGTAATCTATAACATGAGCATTTGTTCTTTTGGGACAACATCTATGACAACTATTTTTTGACAAAGTAAAATTTATTGATGATTGCAGGTGATTAGAGAGATGACTAAAGGAGGAGTATATTCAAGCTACAAATGTGTTGGAAGAGTCGAACTTATGCTTTCCGTGCTTCAATGCTCACCTAGTTTGATTGTTTGTGTCTTCAATGCTTTGTCACTACTTCTTATGTTAATTACAACCGTCGTTCTTCAATTATCCAACTTATGTAAAGCATTAATTATGTTAACTTCTCTGTCATCTCATGTTTACTCAGCATGTATGTGATTTTCTTTGCAGGCATGGGGAAGAACAATTATATTGGGTTTAGATGAAATGGATAAGAAGTTGAGTTTCAATCCCTTGGATATTTTCCAAGGCCGGAAGATAAAACATGTAGCCTTTGTAGGTTTCAATAATTCTGATATACCCAAGTTGGTAGATAAATACATGAACAACATAAATTATCATTCTTTTATCCCCTACCATCTTTGATTTTATCATTTTCGTCGAATGCATTGGAACATGAATTGATAAATCAAAGTGATATTGATTGCAGGAATTTGATTTAGACAAGTATATAACTTAGAGAATGGCATTCTTAGATATTAAGATATCATAAGCTGGACCCTTTGTAGGGGCAACTGGGCAAGCTCGAAGTCGAAGTCCCATTCATTTTTAGGGTCTACAGATACCCTTTTCAAATAAACAAGAGTGCCATGTATGCCACTGGAAGTCCCCATTCATAGCCCACACTTCTGGTTGCCCCGGCATGGCTCGTCCAACTCTTAAGTTACAAAGAATGAGTCCATCAGAGAGCTCAGTGGTTTAACAGAAATGCAGGGTTCAAGTTCGTGGAAAAGATATACCATTGTTTTTTCCAAGGCGACGATGCGGCCGTGGAGTCTCTTGACTAGGAATTTTTACTGCTGATGGAAGAGGAATGAGTCGCGACCACCCAAAGAACAACCACTATAGAAGCGCATATAATTGAGCTGGAAGTGAAGGTCGAGGACTTGAAAACGGGGCCCTCTACCATTGAAACCCTCGAAAGGAATAAAGCTAAGTTAGCCAATGATGTGTCATAATTTCATTCCATCGTCAATAAATTTTTGTCCAACAAAGAGGACCTAGAGAGGTGCTTGGGTGAGAGGAAGCAGGATTTGGAGGCCAAGAATAGTGAGTTCAAGAGATTGACCAAGGAGAATGAGTCCCTGAAGCAATAGATTGAGTCACATCATGTGAATATCCAGGATTATGAGAAGATGAGAAGAGAGTGCCACACCATTGAGCTCGACAGTCAAGCCACCTAGGCTTCAAGGAATGAGTGGGAGGAGAAGGCTTGGGATGTTGAGGTCTCTACGAGAAATAAATTGAAAGAGATCGAAGCTGCAATTGATCGCAACAACCAAGAAATCATCAGGTATTCGGGTCCATTTGGTTTTATGTTATTGTTGCATTCCCGAGTCAACTGTATTATGCATTTTAATTCAAAATGGTGGCATGTTAACTTTGTCTTGGTGAATGCTCTATTAGAGTAATAGTTTCATGTTAACTTTGTCTCCTTGAACAATCTTGAAACCCTAAGGAAGGATTGAGAGTGATCATCCCCTTCCCTTGTTTTATCCATCTTAACTCATTGAAGCATTCAAGGTTTTCCTTAATGGTTAGGAGTGGTTATCCCCTTAAGGATTTTCTTGGCTATGGTTTAGTGCTAGGGGTTAGAAGTTGATATCCCCCTAGGTTTTAAAACATAGTTGTATTGATCTTGTGCTAGTATCTCTTGAAGGGATAAGACAACACTTAGTGTTTATGAGGGGATAAACTCTAGGGTTTTCTCTCCTAGGAGGTTGACCTAGGCTTATGAGGTGATAATCCTATGATAAAATTTCAAGTCTTATTTTTCCCTTGGTCTCCATTGAAGCGCTACATTAAATCCATATGCCCAATGAATAGTGCATTGATATTGAGACCTCCAAGTACTTTCTTCAGCTACCCAAACACATTTTTCTTGGACTTTACTCTCCACATTGAGATTCCTTTCCCTAAGTCCTCACAATATTAATTGAGTAAAACCCCCTTTAGTTAGAGTAAAGCTGGCTTGATGTGAAAGAGGGTTGGTGAGGTGATAGGGGCTTTCTCTCTAAGTTACGCATGATTGCACTTGAGATTTCGTACTTTAGCTCAACAGTTGTGAGTTCATGTGATAACACACCTGAGACATATCCTATTGATCCTAAACCTCATTAGACAAGACCCCCTTTACCATTCGAAGTTAGTCCTCCTCCTCAACCAACCTTGCCTAAGACCGATGATATAGATTTAAATATTGATATGGCTAGTATATTAGCAAAGGTTAATGTACTTGGCTGAAATAATCTTTTCATTAATATGCCTTCCAAGAGAGCTTGACTGGAGAGCTTCATATACATCCTAATAGTATTTTCTATAATGACATCCCACATCACCTTATACAATTCAACTAAAAATTCATCTTCACCTACATAATTGTCATCCTTTAGAGGCCAAACTTCAACCTCCACCTCTTCAATTGACAAGATAGAGTTAAGAGACTTCCTTTCCCAATCTATCAAAGTGGACGGGACCACCAATCAAACAATCATCTTTGGCTCAAAGACTATTCCAAATTTTATGGCGAGGACAATATGTTTTGAAAATGACCCTAAAACGCTTCCTGTATCTCATCATAGTGGTTTCATATCCTATCATCTAAAAGGTACAACAGTGAAATTCACTTTGAGGAATTCTTTCTTTTAATATCATCAAAGAACTTTAAGGTTCATCTCCAATCTCCACCCAATTAATTCCATCCCTTGTCCTTACTCTAGCTCTACATTCCTCCATTCTTTGTACATTTTTCTCCAAATATGCAATTTATTTTTGAAAAAGGAGGTTAGGTCTAACATAATCAACAAAAACTCTCTCATATTCCAACTGAGCACCTCCCTCTAGTGTTTTCTGAACAATCAATTTAACCACCCTCCTAAAAATAAGGTACTCCAAATTTCACCTTCCCACCACATGTTTGGCCAAAAAGGAAATGAACCAAAATAACTTGATGACTGATTTTCCTACATTCAAGGGACTCTAGATGTGAGACATTAAGCTTGAAAATGGTTCTCTTTGCCTTGTTCCTACCCTATCAATGTGGAGGTAGACATAGGAAAATGATATGAACCCATCACTGAAGTAATTATCTCCACAATGTATCATGTCTCTAGAGTAAAAACATAACACACACATAATTAATGGAGAAGGAAACAACAATTTCACTATAAACCCTATCTAGCCTAGCTACAATCCTTGCTCCTTTCTACATATTGGACCAAGTAAACTGCCCAAACTGAGCTCTAAGTTTTTTCTTCCAATTTAGATAGTATATGTGAAGAGCATGTCCACAAGCATTCCAAGCTTGTCTTTATTCAATGAATGGAGCTTCAATTTATATCACTTTCCCATGAAGTGAGGTTTCATAAATTCAAATCCACTAGTAGCAGCTCAACAATGATCCACTGCCACAATTGTGTCCTTTCACAGAAAACGTTTGTAGCATAGAAAAAGAAAAAGCCAAAACCACAATCAGCGAAAATCACGTTAATCTAAGCATGCTTGTCATCAGGTCAAAACCTTTATTAAAAGAAGAGGCAAAGTGACCCATAGGGAAATAAAATAGAAAACCCTCTTTTTTTGGTTAAATTTCTTCGTGACTAAAAATAGTAGTCATAAAAATGTAAAAAACTATGACCAAGGTCACCGAACATTAGCTTTTTAGTAGAATATGGACAGAGTCAAGTTGTGGCAACAATCAATGATAAGTCTGGGAGACTACAGTATCAAATCCCAAGCATAAGGGTACAAGTGAAGTCCAATATTGTAATATAGATTGACAAGGAATGGAAGGGAAGTGAATTAACATTTACATGATTATTGAACATAACATGGCTAGTGACAATTGAAGGATTTCCCACAATATCATTAAGCAAACCTTCATATGTTGGAACTTTTAAGTTTATGGATGTATGCATTGTATGTTATATGATGTATGAATATATAGATTTAAAATTTAGGATTGTATGTTATATGATGTATGAATACACAGATTTAAAATTTACTTATTTGAGTTGCAGGTTGGCTAATAAAATATTAAAATTGTCAACAATGGCTTGTTGGGTTAGTGAAATCAAGGTGTTGTAACTCCACCAAGGTTCAAGTCTCTATAATGGCATGTTCATTCTCATGTGTGTGTTTGTGCTTGTGAAAAATAGGAGGAGCCAAAGGCTAAGGGCTAGTCCTAAGTAGATTTGGTGAGATAGATACCCCCACCCTCATGGTCTCTTAGATTAAGGGTTCTTCCATAGCATAGCAAGATGTTTCTGTCCATTGAATATCTGAAATAGAACACTTTTCATTTTCTCATGTTGACTGGGAGCACTCGGTTAAAGAACAAAAAAAAAAAACAATTGTACTCTTTTTATATTTTTGGGGGTGTCATCCCCTAAAATTTTGGGGCTCTCTCTAGTCATCCCCAAAACTTGTCCCCCATCGTTGAAACTCAACAAAATATACCTGAAGTGTGATTTCAAGGTGATTGCTTTGTCCATTTCTTTGAAAAGCAGCCTCCCAAAAGGTTTAAGTACAATATCCACAACCTCCTTGATGGATTCCCCTAGAAAAGGAAACTCGATCCACAAAGTGCTATGATGATTAAACATTTCCCAAGGATCGAAGTCAAATTTCTAATGCAAACATATGAGCTATTGTCCAAACCCTGTTCATCACTTTGGCCTTGGCAGCTTCTTCAAAGTTCATATTGAATGGCAAGTACCCTTGGGATATAAACATAGAGTCAAACATTCCAACTCTTAGGTTCTCATAATTTTTTTATACAATTTTTTATGTCCCTGAAACAAAGGATCCATCCCAAGAAAAGGAGGATTCATTCTTGTTTACACATTTTTTCAGACTGCTTTAGCAACACCTACCTCTAACAATCAAATTAGAACAGGACTATTTTATTATGGTCAAGAATAGAATTGAAAGATTTTATACCTTCAAGGGGTTGTCCTCCTTTAATGTTGTCTTTGGCATTCAAGACATCTTTCAAGGATCATTTTTCAGCACAAGCATTGGTCGTTACCTCTTGCCAGCGGGAGCTTTCACAATTTGAGTTGCTTCAACCTAGAATTTGATATCCCATCCTCCATCTCTTGTCCTTAGACCTCAACCAACCATCACTTGATTTTTCAATTATGGCTTTCAAATGAGTGGCACAAGACTTGAATGCTTTTAAATAGTCAACATATTCTTCTTTCATTGGGAAAAAAACTTGTTGTCACTAACAAATATATTAGATGCACTATCAGGTACATTGTTTACTTCAGCTTGCACTACTTTTAGCTTTATATTCCCCTTTGTAGGTGACAAGGCAGTGGAACCAATGGGTATGAAATCGTCTATCACATGATCAGTTTTTTGTGGTTGATAGAAATTAGTGGAAAGGTTTGTTTTTCTAATAGTCTCAACCAACTTAAGAGTTGAAGACACTGGAAAAAGATCTATGTTACAGGAAATGGCCGATGGCATTTCCAAGTAGTTTGGTAGTCGTTTCCCTGGAAATGTTTAGTTTTGTGAGTTTTTCCAAGCAATCAAGAGGGTCATGGATCCCTTAGGTGGAAAAAAATCCCCTCATTAACCACTAATAGACATTTTAAATCTGTCCACATGCTCAATTAACTATCATCAACATTTCACCCACCCCAATAATTAATGGTAATGTTAAATTCTTAAAGTTACTTAAATTTTTAACATTACCATTAATTTTTTTAGGATGTTTGAGAGTGGTTCCAACCTCATTGGACTTCATATGGAGAAAGTAGAATTTTAGGTCCCATTCAAAATTCAACAAACTTAACAATTTTTAGGATTTCAAGATTGGCAGGATTGCACGTTTCCAACAGATTCTATCATGTATGAGGATATAGAACTGACATTTAATCAAGAGCACCAAGCCATCTATGTACCTAAATATACCTCGATGTCCATCAGTTCACATTTTTGGGGTCAGTTGATCTGGCTCTTATAACATTGCTCTCTACAATACAAGGATGTACAAGTGTCATACTAGGGTTTATCCAACCCCCATGATGAAACATCCTTGATGCATGATTCTCCTAGGGTTTAATGCCTCTCCTCTAGGAAGGTGCACTCTCTAACAAGATGTTAGCCCAATGCTCCTATTCCATGGTTGTATCCAAGTGTCCTCATACAAGGCATTACTTCTCTAACTATGTGCCACATGTTCTTTCATGTTAATATAAGCGTGGTTTTCATTCTAAAATGTCATTTATGTGTATCATTCTTTTTTTCTTGCAAGATAATGTGTTATTTAAAAAAAACTATATATATATTTCCCCCAACGTACCCATTTTGGGGTGGTCGTGTTTCTAGACATTTCTGTTTCAGAAATTGCTAGACATTTCCACGTTTTGTGTAACATAGAAACAACCCAAATTATTACTGCCATGCTTGGATTTTCTTCGATTTGTAGTGGGGATACCACTAACAAACTCTTCTTTCTCTACCTGAGAAAAATATCTTCGGTCAAGGTTGAAGACTAGCCTTGGAAAACCAAAATAGAATAGTTGTCCAACACAGTTGAATCGATCCAGGTCATTGCACATTCCTTATTCCATAATTGCAATGTTAACAACTTGAAATGGAGGCTTCACTCAACTAGTATTCCTCTTCCTCAAAATTTTGTGAAAACACGAGGAATTTGAAATCTGGTAAACCAGTAGCCCAAACACACTTCACTTGGCAATAATCGGCCTCTAGACTCAGAAAAAACTGAGTCCTTCCAAAATTTGTAATCCTTCAGTCTCCTTAGAGATTCCTATTTTAAGCAAAAAACAACCTAAAAATTTGGACCTCTCTGAAGCCACAATAGCTTCATCTCTAGCCCTACTAAAAGAGCATTTAAATTTCAAAGCACACAGGCCACATAGTGGGAAGGTCCAAAATCAAAGAAAAAACCAGAGAAAGGAGACAAAAATCCATTATGATCAAGAAAAATATTCTTCTCTAGTTCGATCCAACCCCTGCTATCAAAAGCTAGGAAAAACACTCCACGACCTCTCCCCATGAGAACTAGGTTATGGTGAGAAGAAGACAAGAAAGCTAAATGTAGTGCAGTGGAAAGAAAACAAAAATATCATATGTACAAGAGCAAGCCACATTGATATTTTCCACAATTACTTATATTAATGAATCATGATAAGGGGAAAACTCAACTAGGACTATGTTAATATTATGGAATCAGAGACAAAACATAAAGATACAAGAACAAGTAACAAATCAAGAGTTCTAGTATAATTCAATGACATTGTTGAAGACCTCTTCCCAAAAGCTAGAAAAGTAATACTTGCACCAAATATCAATTTAATTACAAATATAAATCCCTCCAAGACTTCCAGTATTGCTAATGTCAGATCACATTTTAATCACAGAGGCTAGCTCCTTTGGGACTCTGTTACTCATGTCAAACTGCATGTGCATTATGCAAGATTATTTTGCTGGCATTGCAAAGGCTACAATCACAAAGGATTACTAATGACCATCATCATTCTCCATAAGCAAGTTCAAATGTAATTGAAGAATTGCTTGGAAGAGCACTTAGTAGATGCACCAAACAAAATAATTATACCAAGAAGCAACTTAACTATAGAATTGATTCCTGAGCCAAGCTCACAAATGATTGCAGCCAGTTCAATAAGATTATTTTGGGATGTAGTAGAGAGAAAAATGATTTTCTTTACATAAGCTTCAAGTGTTCATTCACAAACACTTGCATTTACTTGCTGCAAGGGGCTCAAAGATGATAAACAAAATCCCATATGTATGGTATTGGTAAGCTTAGTTTATGCTTACACTTACCACATTGTTAATTAAAGGAAACAAGAATGCATACAACATTTCAAGCTGACAATTCATTACATAGATTAGACACATTGACATCCATTACTGTCAGAAATATAAAGTTGACCACTTGAGCTTAGTAACCCACCAACTTCTTTACACTTGGGCCATTTTGTATCTTTTTTCTCTTCATTTTTCCATATATTTGTTGTTAGAGAGTGGAAAATACTCCTTACAAAAGTACCAACTGTTGCCAAAAAATCACTATAAAAGGACAAACAAAGATTCAATGAAATAGTGCTCAATAAACATCACGGAAATGCCTCCAGTCACAAAATATTTAAGTGAGTTAGTAGTAGGTACTTACAGAGCTAAACAAGAAGCACACCCACAATTTACATAGTACACATACAAATAGGAATCATAATGGTATCCATTAATGTAATAAACATTTTGCAGCTTCCGCAAACAATGAAAGGAGTTCTTGTAGAAAAGAATAACAGACTAATTGTAGGAGATGACATGCAAGTAAATTGCCCTACAACTTGGGATTTTTGATGCATATTCAATAACCTCACAGACCAATCTCGAAGCTAGAAAAAATATGTTCAATGTCAAAACTAAGAAAGAGAAAGTGAAGATGCTTCGCAATAGAACGAAAATAACAGGGTACAGAACAATTTCAAAGAAAAATTAATTAATTTTCTTGGAACTTACCTATTCCATGATTTCTATATGGCTTTATAACACCAATAGTTAGGATATACACAAGTGTTTGATCTGTCTTCAATATATCATAACCCAACATATCTTCTATTTGCAGAATCAGGTAATACAACTTTTCAAATTTCATCTAGTTATCAGAGACCAAAACTTCATAGTACATTTGATTCTAGCAATGAAGTATACAAAGCAAACTCAATATTGATTGATCAAGAAAAATCTAAAGGCAGTATACAGTATCAGAAAATTTGCACCTCACTTTCTGTTTCCACTACAACACGAGCAATTACAAAGCCAATAGGTTCATTCCCATGAAAATCGGGCTTACTATTGTCAACTTCTGCCCATGATACAATTCCTCGACCATTGACCAGATTAAAAAATAACTATGATTCATACCTGACACGACTATTCTTCACACAAATTATCTTCACCTTAACTATAAAGGGAGTGTGCATGGTTAAAAAGAAACATATACACTAATTGAAACACATGCTTTAGAACCTTAGATGGATAGTTGATCCAAATCTGATTGGGAATAGAGATTTATGAATCTCCTTGAGAACTTCCAAATCAGATGGTCGTATAGGCCTATAACCAATGGTTGGCAGATGATTAATCTTTCGCACAACCGGTCCAAACATTATTCTTATAATTTCTGGAATCCATAGTCCACTCAAGGTATAAAAGAACAAAAGAAGAAATGCAACTGCATTTTACAACCCAACCAGTATTAACTTTAGAAAACAACTTGAATCATTGAACTATTGTGCTACATGTTTATTAAAGGAGAGAAAAACTAGTTGGGTTGATTGAGTGTGAGACATATGAGAAGAGTGCTTGAAATCTAGGAGACATTAGCTTTTGTAGGGGAAACTTTGCAGCCTGATGGATTTGCAATATAAAAACAACACTCCACTTCTCAATTTTATCCTCACAACATCAACAATTAACGTGCTCATCCTTAGCTCCATTATAAATTTGATATTGCTGAAGGATCAACTGTCAAATCAACTTAAACAGGTCGACTTCCAGTCCAAGGATTCATTGCTATTATTTTCTTCCAAACTGTGTAATCTGAGTGCAACCAAAACCATCCTGTTGTTGATGTGTTTCCATCCACATGTTGTTGATCCTTGTCTTCTTCTCATTCCTCCTATAGATACTTTGTCATAGTGTTGATTTGAAGCTAATTATATTCTACTGATTGGGTTCTGATCTCAGATTTATAATTTCTCCCTCCAAATCACCATAATTACCAAATCTTCTCATGCAGAGTTTCCTAGATTTTGCTCAGAAATTGACATTGTGCTAATGTTGGTTTCATGATGTTGCTACATGTCTAAAAATAGCTAGACAAGGGGTGCCCTTTCAGCTATTAGACCATGTAAATATCATATGCAGCAAACACAACAAGTTCAGAAGTTGAGTACAGAGCTTAAGAGAGTAGGCATCAGGAAAACATGCACATCTAGTGTTCAATTTACAAGTCATGCAAATTGTAACCTCTTTTTTGTCCCATATGGTCTACAGTTTGGGTGATAGTTTGATAGTTTAATAAAATCAATCAATCTATCTATCTCTGACTTCTTAAGAACTACTTTAGGATCTTCTTCTTTTTTGCATCTATATCTCTGTTGTTTGACAAGAGTTTTTTCTTTGAATATTCACCTAGTTAGCCCTGGTTCATGGCTTTGCAACCTGTCACGAGATTGATACAAAGTAAAAGAAAAGAAAAGCAAAAAAAAGGTATTTATTTCAAAATCAAGTTTATCCTCTGGACTTTTCTGTGATTTGTTTCATAGATCTTGTGACTTGCTTATTAATTTAATTGTCTTCAATTAAATTAAGTTGTCCCTGAGGCCCAAGAAACGGGCGAAATTTATCCAGAGATCCTTACATGTGAGTAACCTCCACCATTCATATTTATTTACTCAGTTTATCCAAATCTCAACATACTATACTTGGAGTGGATGAACCATTTCTAAATTTCTCTTTAAACCAATAGTTTTTTTTCAGATAGATCATACTATTTGTTTTTTGAATTTTAAGTTCGTTTGACAAACACACCTCAAATTTGAGAGTTGCATTACACACCACAAACTTCCTTGGGCTTAGGTGTCAGGTCTAAGGGGTATGTATTCTGCAAAAATTGGCCTAGGCCTTATCTCTTTTTGAGACATGTCATTTGGGTAAGGTAAACCACAAACCCTGCTAGACAACTTAATAGATCTGTGAACCTCACCATTGAACCAAGACCTAGTTGGCCTATTGTTGTTGCTAAACTTACCCTTGATGTTTCGATCTCTTTTTCCTAATAAATATTAGCTGATGTCAGTTGACTAATTTGGATAAGATTTTTCTATTCTCATTCAAAAACCAAAATCAGAAAATCTAGTTAAAAATGTTCATGATTTTTACAGTTGTTGGAAAGATTAGGGTTGTTAAAGAAGAGTCTAATGGGGCATTCAACACCTATAATGGATCTTTAATTTATAATATTTTGTATTGTAACTGGGCACTGGCCAACACCATTTCCTTCATGTTTTCACTATTGTTTTCAGTCATTTGAGGTAACCGTTTGTGATTATATGCATGCTTTTTAAAATCTCATTTGTTGTTTTCTAGTGTTCAATTTACAAGTCATGCAAATTGTAACCTCTTTTTTGTCCCATATGGTCTACAGTTGGGTGATAGTTTAGTAGTTTAATAAAATCAATCAATCTATCTATCTTCGACTGCTTAAGAACTACTTTAGGATCTTCTTCTTTTTTGCAGCAATATCTCTGTAGTTTGACAAGAGTTTTTTATTTGAATATTCAACTAGTTAGCCCTGGTTCATGGCTTTGCAACCTGTCACAAGATCGATACGAAGTATGAGAAAAGAAAAGCACAAAAACGGTATTTATTGCAAAATCAAGTTTATCCTCTGGACTTTTCTGTGATTTGTTCCATAGATCTCGTGACTTGCTTATTAATTTAATTGTCTTCAATTTTTCACCTACTAAGCTTGACTTCTTCAATATGTGGGTGGATGCAGAGACCAAGGGGTTTGAAGGCCATGGGAAACTTTGAGACTAACTCTGACTAGAACTCTAACGTGGCATACACATGTATCAAGATTTCTGTGAATTTCCTTGGCATTATTTGTAGTTCACAGAGAGTGAACTACAAATGGTCTTGGTGAGATTCCACCGCTTGTTGTGTGTGTCCTGATTACAAGGTTAAAACTTCATTCCTATTTTTACAGTAGTACATTTGTTATCTATGACAAGAAATTTAATTTTAAGCCTGCAATGTTTCAGGTGCTTCTGATTGGAGGCACCTTCTCCATGTATGCAGGTGAAGTACTCCCTGTAAATCTATAGAAATTTGTAGCTTCTATACATAATTCAAATATTTGAATATGTATTCCAAACAAGGACAAAACGTTTACAATAAATCGATTCTTTCTAAAATTTTCTCCCTACTTATTTTACAAAGAAGCATTGGGTAATTTATTCAGAGCAACTGTGTTTGAATTGTTTTTTTGTTGATTTGGTAAACAATGTGAAATATTATTTTAACTTGGTATTGCAAGAGTTTAAACTTAGTTTTTCAAAACTCGTCCCACTTAGACTCAGACTTGGATGAGTTGACTGAGTTGACAATCTAGGGTGTTGATTCAGCCTTCAAATAGGATTGGGGACTGGTTAGGTATTGAACCAGCTGGTTCAGTGTACAACCCGACTATTTTAGTACCAAACGTGTCCAACTCAGTCGAGTTGATACTAGTTTGTTCCCTACATGCCTTAGCACACTTTTGGAGAAAAAAAAACAATTTGTATTTATTTTTAACCTGAATCCTAGATTCTCTCACCCTAAACCCTAAAAGAACACATTGTAGAGCCCCCTTGTCTATTTGCTTGACACCACTCTCATTGAGTCTTGCTTCTACTAATACTACTAGTGTAGTTACATATGTAGTCAAGGAGTCTGACTTGTCTAAGGACAATGAGCTAGAGGATGCTCCTATAGCTCATGCTGATTACACCGTTCAAGTCTTTTGATTACCAAAGACCAGTTTTCCCTATTAGAGAAGAAGCCAAGGAGGTAGAGCAGCCCAAAAGCCTTCGAGTTGTAGGTGCAAATGAGAAACTTTCCGCCCCTCCTTAACCACATACTTAAAGTCCTTTTTAGCTACATGCCCTCTAAGTACAATCTATAAGAACTATAATCTTCCCCATATATCACTAGGGTTTGATTGTGTCCTTGCTTCGTTCCAAACACAAAGGTAGAAATTTGAGACTTGTGTTATTTAGGTCTTAAATATGCTTTTTGATCTTTCTTGATTTCTTTGTTCATAGCATGAAAACAAAATTTAGTTTATGTCAGTAACTTGTCCATTCATGTTGATTTCAGTATCTTTGGCATGCTTGAAGGCTTGAACTAAAGTTTGTTCAACAAGTTAACAACTTCCTAAAAATAGTATTGTACAAACATCAACTGCCATATTTACTATTTATTTACTGTGTAGTTTGATTTAGACTTTGAACCTTGTGCTACAAACTTTTGGAGGTTCATGTTAATATCTTGCATATTGCTTTGGTCACCTCTGAGGCTCAATTAAGGAGCTCTTAATCATGGATGAAGCTCAAAATTTATGTAGCTCAAAGGTTGGCA
>JZKD02S1878301.1:713273-736102 GCA_000966675.3 Picea glauca
TCATTCACCATAATTGAAAAAAGAGACTATTCATGCATGAAGAATTGTGTTAATGTGGGTTGCAACAGTAATATACGCAATTACTAATTACCCAAACTCAAATGGATGTGTCAAACACAAATTACTTTGTAGATTTCTAATGAAATAACAACATTGCTCAAATTGATCTACTTTAAAAGCCATGTTTGGCAATTGCAAGGCACGCGGTTGTGTTGGCATAGTTGTTCGAGTTAAACAATTTGGGTGTGCATCATGACAGATATTGTAAAGTTAATGTGGCATTTTATTTTGATAGATGAATGATTGTTAAGGTTAGTAAACTCCCTTGGTACCCAATTCATTAAAGAAGAAAGATTATTCCACTAAATATTTCAATACTGACTCTTATCATAGACTTTATCCATGTAGTGCCAAGCACAATGCTACCAAAGTTCATGAAAGGTGCTTGATATAAAAGTGCTACCAAATTATTTCACTTAGAGAAGTGAGATGCAATATACAGCCCCAAGAGGAGTGGGGGTTGCAAGGTGCAATCAATAGCCCAAGAGAGGTTGCGATGGAGATGATAAATCAACTCATGTATGTGTGTGTCTATGAATGGGATGCATTGATTAGTGTCATAGATCCATCTAAACCTGGGTCTAATCTGTGGTGTGAACTCTAGATATGTAAGCTTGAGCTATGCAAGCATGAGATGCATATCAGTGCTTGTGCTAGTTCTGTAATTCTAGGTGATAAGTGCAATATTAGTGTTTGAGATTTTCCCTTCATCAGAACCAAGGTAAAATGTGTATGGGTAGTTTTTTATATTTATATATATATTGATGTTGATTGAGTAGTAGCAAGTAATAAGCAAAGTTCGTGTTTTTTTAACATCTTATAAATGGAATGGATTAGTCATTCCAATATTTCATGTATCCACTGGCAACAGATAGTCAAAGGATCAAGCATTGTAGAGAAGTCAGATTAAGGTGGTAAACATAAATAGGCACATGACATTCTTACAAGATTTTAATGATTGCCCATATTATAGCTTAGTTTTGGTGTGTTAGCTTAGGAATTAGACTATTTAGAGTAGGCGTGGTGAAGGTAGAGTTTAATGATTGCCCATATTATAGCTTAGTTTTAGTGTGTTAACTTAGGCCTTAGACTATTTAGAGAAGGTGTGGTGAAAGTAGAGTTTAATGATTACCCATATTATAGCTTAGTTTTAGTGTGTTAGCTTAGGCATTAGACTATTTATAGTAGGCATGGTGAAAGTACACAAACCAGAGGAAAATGTGGTCTCTTTGGAGGATAACTCATAAGAAAAATGTCTACATGTACTTTGGGGGTTCTCATGGTCCAAGTGTATTCCCTATTCATTTAAATGACAAGGGAGAGTGGTTATTACATGTATTTTGTGTTATCATTGGATTGTGATGGTTAGAGTGAGTCGCCTCACTCTATGGCTAGGCAGGGAGGTAAACTCATCAACTGTTTCTAAGAGGAATTGGGAAAACTAGGGCAAAGGCCTCTAGATGGATTAAAAATTAAGTGTAGATCTGAGTGTGTAACTTAGGGTTGGAGATTGATTTTAGATGGTGAGTTCTCCTAGGTATTTAACAACAAATAGAAATGACAACGAAGTGAATAACGGAAATAACAACTAAGCTATGATTTATTGAACTCTTTTTGTTATGCTGATGGCTTCTTTCAAGGAAAGAAAGAGAGCTTGAAATAGGAGATGATGCAATCTAGTTTATTCATTTTCACTACAAATACAAATCCAAACAATGAGCACCAAGGATTAGGTTTATTCCCTTTTTGCTTTGGTAACTAGCTTTCACTGTTTCTTTAAGTAGGCAAAGTGCCTAACTAGATGTGAGAATAATAAAAAGGTCTAGTAGATTGATGAGAATGCATGGTTTCCCTAATCGATAGATGATAGACCAAAGCCTAACATCTATTATTTTTGGTGGCTTATACTTTTTTGTTTTTCCACATATGAAATATGTCGTTCAAAAGTTAAGAACTTAGCCCCTTATAGAAATAGTCGTGCATTGTGGCCTTCATTTATGCTATTGAGGTTTGCCTTGAGATGTTGAAGGTGCATATCATTGGGTTTTGGATGGTCCTCCATGGTGTTGGAGTTGGGTTTAACAAGCATTTTTTATTTTTCTTAACAAGGATCTAGTCATATTTCCCACCATTACCTTATAGCCTACGAGCAAGGCCAGACTTCACACTCGACTTCAAGGTCAAGAATGGCAGGTCTGTAAGATGTTGGATCTAGGTGCAACGATCATTATTCCTTTTGCTTCATGAGGATATAGCCATATTTCCACCATTACCATAGCTTATGAGTGAGGTTGGACTTATTTAGCAACTCTTCACAACTCAACTTCACGTTTGAGAATGGTAGGTCTCCTAACATATTGCATAAACAGATCCTTTAGAGTTAGTTCCATTGGTAAGTCTATTGGTGAACTCATTCCATGATTTCCTAATATGCATGAGGGTCATTTCTATGAGCTCTTTAAGTGAAAGTTCCATTCTACTTAGGATGGAGAAAGTTGCCAGTATTTTGATTTTGTGGAGATGAGTGGATTCAACTTCCTCCAACAACCCAATGATCACTTATGCATCATAATCAAGTTCCACCAGCTTCCATCAACATCTTTAACAACCTATTGTTTTCTTGTGAGTTTCCTTCCACTATCAAGCTATGAAGTTGAAGTTATATTTGTATCAATGTTCAATTGTGTTGAATTCTTGTAGTCTATTCAGTTATTGTAAAGGACATAATGGGATGGATCCCTTTAAGTTGTATAATAGTGATTTCACGGTTTTTAAAAAAAAATGAATGTTGTTGTTTTGAAAGGGGATTGTGATCAAACCATATAGTAGAGAAATACAAAATTTATAATGTAAGATTGTCTTAAGGACTTCAAAGTTATTCAAAATTTCAATAGAATTGCTTCTTGTTTGCACTATTTTTGGAACTGTAGCACTAGAGCTAGCTACCTTGGCTTGTATATAGCCTTAAATATCGTTCTACTAAATAAATATATTGTATAGCACCACAAATTTCAAATATTATTGGGTCTTTTTATGTATTAGACACGCCCAAAAAAAAAATCCCAACCTTTACTGCGAGGGAAATCCTAAAGAAACTATTAACTGGGTCACTAGTTGACACCTATATGACATACTCCTCCTTTGGGCTTGGAATGACTATTAGGTCTTGATATTAATATCATATTTTTTTTAAAATACCTACACAACCGTCGCAATTGCAACGTCTTTCACTCTCTTCCCATCACTATTGCCACTTCCAAGATGTCTCTCTTTCCACCTCCAAGATTGTCGCTCCAATAGCAACCACATCAAAGCTAGTAATTCCATGCCGTCACTCTTGCCACCTTTTGGACGTCGTTTTTGCCACATCCAAGAGTTTTGATCCCATAGCAACCACGTCGAAGCTGATACCTTGTCCCTTCAGTCTTGCCACCTTCAGAACGTCTCTCTTGCCACCTATGAAAGGTCGCTCTTGCCACCTTTAAAACGTCTCTCTTGCCACCTTAAGAACATCGCTTTTTCCACCTCTGGAATGTCTCTCTTTCCACCTTTATATTGTCTCGCTTGCCACCTTAAAAATGTCTCTCTTTCCACCTTTGAAACATCACTCTTTCCACGTCTGAAACATCACTCTTGCCACATCTGAAATGTCGCTCTTGCCACGAACTAGACGTCGGTATTACGACATCAATATGGGGTTGGACAATCCAATTTATGATGACAAATGGAGTCATATAACATCGCAATACAGATGAAAACTCTGTGATCGGAAAAGAGACATCCTGTGAAATGATGTTTGATGGGATTCGAGGTTTGTTGTTCTTCCGATAATAGAAAGTGGCAATTACGGCGAACGCGCCGTCGAAATTTGACCCAAATGCACGAGTGCCTAGTACCTGAAGTAGAAGATGATGGCCCACCAGCTTGGAATGCTAGTTTTTTCTATTGAACATGCCTAAACTACTATTGCTAATGTTGTGGTCCTCAAAAAGGAATTTGTTGCTAAGGAGTTGGTCACCAAGGTGAGTGAAAGCGGATCCTCACTAGAAGCCATGATATCTTGGCATATGTCTAGTTGGTGTCTAATGTTGTTGCACACTAGATGACACTTTCACTTCTCATCTTGCTGGAGTCCTACTCTAACCCTCACTGATAATATCCTCCTCTACTATTAGGGCCTTCTAGAGGAAATCATGCAAGGTCTGGGGCGTCAAAATCCTATCTTTTGCAGTTATGTTGACAACAAGGCCAAACAAGAACCTGTTGACCTTAAGTTTCTCGGTATTAGGGTGCAGAGAATACTGAAGAAACTCCATAAAATGGGCCTCGTACTTAGGAATCATATGACCGCCCTATTGTCAGGCGCCGAAATTTTTGAGATGATGCTCAATGAATTCCTCTGATAGGTACCTCTCTCGGAACCATTTCTCAAACAATTCCCATGACATGTCTTCGATGACCATGTTCAATTGCGTCAGGAGCATATTCCACCATAGAATAGTGTTCCCCTTCAATTGAAAGAATGCCATGCAGACCTTCATGTTGGAGGTATAGTCATGAAGTGAAAATCACATCACCATATTCTCCAACCATGCCTCGGTGGATGTCCTGTCCAGGGCACCAAATAACTCAGGAAATTTGACCTTCTCGAGTTTACGATGAATGCTACCAGTACTAACCGTAGCGCGCAGTGGACCCTTAGGGGGTTTCATCACCCTGGCCTCATATCTATTGATGCAGACGCCACCTGTGCCTCAGAAAAGCCTCTGCACTGACCTCCCAGTCTTAACGGATCGTTCTTACTTCACCTTCGAGCTGAAGTGGCTCTTTTGATTCCTCACTAGAATCTCTGTTAAAAAAAAACCCTGTTCACAGGTCCTTCCTTTTCCTCCGTCACGACCTCTATGAATACCTGATCTCTCCCCGATAGAAATTTCGATTTTCAGGGTTTCTCTATTCCCATTGTCGAGAACCTCAACCTTCTCAATCCCCCGATCTCCGATATCCCAAAATGCTGAAACAGCTTCAACAGCAGTTAGTCCCCGTGGCTACCTTTTGGTCCATGTGACCACTATTCCATATGATCACATTCCTAAGTCTTTCACGATTTTGGGCTTTCGAATACTGAAATGCATGGACCCTTTGTCCTTAGGATTCCTGATCCTCTGAATCCTGATTTCTTGAAATGGTTTCCCTTTTGGGATTTTCCTTCGAAGACCTAGATTGTTTCCACGCGTCCCCTCACAATGGACGGTTCTCGTTGCTTCGCAGTTTCGAGAACTAAAATGATTATGGGTTCTTTCCCTCGAAACTCCCGAATTTCTTATTCCCGACCTCCTATATGCTAAAATGACATCAATCGGCCCCACAACGGAGCTTTCCTCCTTATCAGGATTTCAGATTTTGCAGTTCCGAAATGTGTGTGCTTCCTGTCTTCAGGATTCGCGAAATGCCGAATCTCGAAATGCCGATGGCTTTCGATCTCCACCACATGTCCCAACCGATGGATGGTCCTCGATCATTTGTGATTTTGTGAAGTCAAATTCCAATTTCCTCCTGTCCTCCTCAACCCCGAAAATCCAACATGCGAAATGCCGACGGGCTCTTAATCGTCGCTGCTTGTCTCGACTAGCGGACTGTCCTGATTCAGTCTCAGAATTTGGTGACTTGCAATTGCCCAATGTCACAATTTCTCTATCAACTCAAAACCCTGATAGTCGAAATACCGATGGGTTCTTGATCTTCACCACGTGTCTCAACAGATGGATGGTCCAGATCAAGATCGGGGTTTTCACTATGAAGTGACCCGATCTCCTGTCCTCTAGACTTCCAATATCCCGAATCCTGAAGTCCTGATATCCCGATGCCTTTCGAGACTTTCACTCTGCTTGTGAGAGTTTAATCCTCATGAAACTCCTGTCAGATCCTATGGTTGATGGGTAACTAGGTGAGGATCCAACGACTCATGATCTCCTGAGCTTGAAACTCTGGAAACAACCGTAACCTCCTTGCTTCTCTATCAGATCAGACTGTTGGCAGGATTTCGCTAATTCTCTACAAAGAATTTTGACCGTTTGTCTCTTCCCTTCGACGAATTCATAGGTTCGAATCCCTCTGAGGTTTTCCATGACTTCAAGCCTTTCAAGAAACTCCTACATGCATTCCTTGTGGCAACTCTCAATCACTTCGGTGGTGAACACCTTTGACACCGTGCACTCCTTGCAGCGGCAGTCCTTCAATAGCTTCTTAGGTTTCAAACCTTCGATTCAAGCTTGGTCTGTGCACACCTTGCATGACTTCTACGTCAAATATTCCCTTCAGAGGAAATGAGAACAAAAGATATCCTATCTGAGAATTCCAAAGACAAATCTCTAAATCCTTTGTCAACGCACACCTTGCGAACAATTCAACTGCACTCCTTGCAAGAATTCTCGCTTAGATAGAGAAACAATTGAAACTTAGTTCTTACTCTCCCTCTCTCAGACTTCAAATATTTAACAAGAAATCATTCATACATAGTATAAAAAAAAATGTATAACAGAGAGATTAAAACCATGAACATACCATTCAACATACACATACAAGAAACAAACACAACGCCATGAATTTGAATTAAGACTTCTTCTATTAACTCAAATCTCTGTACATGGGTGTTTTTCAAACACAGTTTCTTTGTTCCATCTCTGTATGCTCTTGTCCTGGTAATGTTCTTCACTTATATCTTACAATCATACAATGAGGGTGTCTATATCCGTTTTCCCTCTGCTCCTAAAACTGTCTAATCTGAGAATTCAAAGCTACCTACTAACATAAATTCCTTATTAGTCCTTCAGACGAGAGCGGGTTGCTCAAGGTATGATTACAATCTATAAGTATGCCTCTCCTTAACTATTACATTTACGTTTTGGCACATCCCTCTTCAAAAGTTTTTAAACAATTTATCATGTTTCCAAAATGCATTGGCGCTTGCCCCATGCTCTCTTGACGTTGGCGATGCTCCTGCATCATACTACCTCGCTTGGAAATTTTCATGGGCTCTTGTCCATGAGCTCTCACATGGTCTGTCCATGCTTCTGAATCTCTGCTTCATTCTCCTAGCTAGCATCTTCAACTAGATGTCCTTTCCACTTGACCAAGTATTCAAAATATTGTTTTCTTCTGGTCTTCTTGCTAATTCTTTTGTCTAGTATGATTTCCATCTGTGGCTTCTCTGAAACATGCATCTTCTTTATCCATTGGATCTCTGGTTGTTCATCACTTGTTCCTGCTTCCTCAGTTTTGTATGGGTACAAATCTAAGACATTGAATATCGGAGAAATTCCGATCCCATCGGGTAAGTCAATCTCATAAGTGTTTGCCCCAAATTTCTTCAATACCTTACATGGTCTGATCTTCTTCATCTTCAGTTTGTTATATGTCCCCTTCAGGAACCTTTCCTTCCTTAGATGTGCCAGAATCAAATCACCAACCTCAAATTGAAGTTGTCTCCTGTGTTGATCTGCTCTTCGCTTATACTCTTGGCTCGAGTTTTGTAAACACTCCTTCACCTGGCTATGAAGTTCTTTCATCACCTCTATGAAATATTCTGCACTAGTGCTCCTAGTTGCAATCTATTTTGAATCTCTCAGCTCATAAATTCCTCTCAGCTGCATGCCATAAACAATTTGAAATGGACTTTGTCTTGTGCTTATGTTAACTGAGTCATTATAAGGAAACTCTACCTATGGTAATATGTTGTCCCATTGGCTGTGGTGTTCTGTCACCAAGCTCCTCAGCAAGTCTCCTAAACTCCTGTTCATGACTTCCGTCTGTCCATTTGTTTGAGGATGATAAGCTAAAATGAACGATTAATTTGTTCCCATATTTTTCCATAAGGTTCTCCAGAAGTGTCCCACAAACTTAGTGTCTCGGTCTGAAACTATGCTCCTTGGTAAGACGTGAAGTCGAATAAATTCTTTGAAAAACAGATTCACAATGTGAGTTGCTTCACTGGTTTTCTGACACGATATGAAGTGTGCCATCTTGGAAAATCTATCCATCACCAAAAAGATTGAGTCAAACCCTCTTTGTGTTCTTGGCAACCCCAATATGAAATCCATCCTGACTGCATCCCACGGCCTCTCAGGTATGGGCAATGGTTGATAAAATATTGCATTCTGTCTCTTTCCCTTCGAATGCTGGTAAATTCTGCATCTGTCCACGAATATATTGACATCTGCTCGCATTCCCGGCCAAAAATATGACTCATTCAGTTTTGCAAACATCTTTTCATGACCAAAGTGCTCGGCCAATCCTCCATTGTGTTTCCCTTTCAACAAATTCTCCCTCATGAAGCGTTTTGGAATACAAAGTTGATTACCTTTAAACAACAATCATTCCTGGATCATGTATTCTGTCCATTGGCTTCTATCTCTGAGAATTGGATTCTCAGCTGCTTCATATGCCTCCTTAAAATCTGGATCATCTCTATACATGTTTCTGAGATCATTAAAACCCAATGTTTTAACTCTGAACTCCTGCAACATCAAACATTTCCTGCTCAAAGCATCAATAACCTTGTTAGCAGTTCCAGAAATATTCTTAATTACAAAAGTAAATTTTTGCATGTATTCAACCCATTTGACATGTCTTTGATTTAAGTTTTCCTGTTGAGTCACAAACTGCAGTGCATGATTGTCACTGTATAAGACAAACTCCTTCGGAATCAAATAGTGTCTCCACTTCTTCAATGCCTGAATGATAGGATAGAACTCCTTTTCATATGTGGAGTACTTCACTTTCTCTTCATTCAGCTTCTCAATGAAGTATGCTATCGGCCTGTCTTTTTGACTCAAGACTGCCCCTATTGCAAATCCACTTGCATCGCATTTCACTTGAAATGTCTTTTAGAAATTAGGCAACACCATAATTGGTTGTTCCGTGATTTTCCTCTTCAACAGATTAGAACTCTTCTCAGCCTCTTCTGTCTAGTGAAAATATTTGTGTCTTTTCTTCACTATGTCCATCATCAGTGCACTAATTCCACTGAAATTCCTGATGAACTTTCGGTAGAAACTAGCCAATCCGTGAAAACTTCTCACCTCAAATATACTCTTCGATGATGGCCAATTCTTGATCACTTCCACCTTATCTAGATCCATCCTTAATTTATCTGCAGAAATAACAAAATACAAGTAGATGAGTTATGCCTTCATGAATGAGGATTTCTTCATGTTTATCAGCATCTTCTCTTGCTGTAATCTCTTCATCACTATAGCTAAGTGTTTTAGATGTTCTACCTCTATTTTACTGAAGATTAGTATATCATCCAGATACACAATGACAAATTTTCTGATGAATTCCTTTAGGACTTCATTCATCAACCTCATGAAGGTACTTGATGCATTTTCTAACCCAAACGACATAAAAAGACATTCATACATCCCTTCGTTAGTCTTGAAGGTTGTTTTCCAATCATCACCTTCCCTCATACGAATCTGGTGATATCCACTTTTCAAATCAATCTTCGAAAAAAAATTTGCTCCACTTAAGAAATCCATCAGATCATCCATCCTTGGCAATGGAAATCTATACCTGATGGTTATCTTGTTGATTTCCCTTGAATCAGTACACATCCTCCAGCCTTCGTCTTTCTTTGGACTGATGATAGTGTCCACCCAGGCACCTACCTCAGCAGGTCCCGCGCTTGACCTCCCGGTCTTAAGGATCGTTCAATTTTCCCTCTCGAGCCGGAATGGCTCTTCTGATCCCCACTGGAATCTCCTTCGAAATGGACCCACGGGTCTTTTCGACACTTTATAGTCTTTAGGCTGGTCATTGTTCTCTTCGAAGACAAAAGAATAGATAATCGGGTTTCGGGGTTTTCAAACTCCCAATGTCTCGACCTCCAATATCCCGATGCACTCCTTTGTTACCTTAGCCCCGCCTGGCTATGCCCTGGTCCATGTGACCACTTTCCATAAGATTGCAGCCTTATATTCCTTCTTGTTGAGGTTTCGGAATTTTAAGTGCCAAAATACACTTGTCCTCAAGATCCGCGATCCACCGAATCCCGACATGCTCTTTGCACACTAGATCTCCTGGCTAGGCTCCTAGCCCATATGACCTTTATCCAAGTGACCACAGTCTTACCCCTTGTCAGGGTTTTTGGCTTCAAAATCCCAATGCGTTCCAATTTTCGTTAGCCCTCCAGGCTAGACTCTTGGTCCACATGACCTCCTCTATATGACCGTATTCATACCTCCCATCGGGGTTTTGGACTTTCCAATGTCCAAATACATATGTCCTAAGGATTCGCGATCCCTCAAATCTTGATTCTCCACTATGATGACAGTTGGCTCCCCCAATGGCACTTCCCTTCTTATCGGGGTTTCGGGCTTCGCAATTCTGAAATGCATAAACACCTTGTCACCGGGATTCCCGATATCCCGATGACCTAAATGCCGATAGATGACTTCCTATCAGGACTTTCCCCGATGGCTCCGATTGTTGCCACGCATCCCCTCAAGATGGATGGTTCAGATTTCTCCTTGTGTTTTCGAGACTTCTGATGTCTCGATTTTCGTGACCTCAGGAACTCCGATTTCCCGAGCGTCGATATCCCGATCACTTCGATCTTGGCCATGTGTCCTCAAGGATGGACGGTTCTTGTATGCTTTGGGGTTTTCACCCTGAAAATTCCCAATTCCCTTGTTACGACGAGACAACGTCAACTGGGCCCCACATGAAGCTCTCCTCTTGTCGGAAAATTGGACTTTGCGGTTTCAACTTGTGAGAGTATCTTGTCCTCAAGATGTCCGAAACACCGATCCCCAACTCTCTTCAGATTTCTGACATGCATCCCAAGTGATGGACGGTTCAGATTGAACCTCGGACTTCGCCACTTGATAAAACCATAAACACTCACTTACATGAACTCTGATGACCACATCCCCGATCTAGATGACCACACGACATGTGTCCCCTCTGAGATCCTACGGCTAAGATCCTTCCATCGTTTCAGGGTTCAACAAGTCTCGGATTCTCTCCTTCTGAAGCTCAAAAATGTTGATGGACTCTCGATCCCTGCCACCTGTCCCAGCAGATGGACGACGTTGAACTCATCGAGATTTTCACAATGGACTTCCCTGACCTCTTATCCACGGGACTTCCGATTTCCTGAACCCCAACGCACTGATATCCCGATGCCTCTCGGGGTTCTTACTCTGCTCACGAGGGTTTAAACCCTGTGAAACTCCTGTTAGATCGGACGACTGACGGGTAACCAATCAATGATCCAACGGCTCGCGACCCCTGGAGCTTGGACTCCGAACGCGGCCATAACCTCCTCGCTCCTTTGGTAGATCCAACGACAGATGGGATTTCGCTAATCCTTCCCACAAGATCCTGACCGTCGATCTCTTCCTCTTTGATGTTTCCAATGGGGTGAACCTAGTATTTCTCTTTGAAAACTGGTCCTCCTGCACGTAAATTTTCAGCGCCTGTTCAAACACTCCCACGGCACAAAATCCCTGTGCTTTCCTTTGATGAGATTGGAATCCTTGTCCGTCCTGAGCTTCACACAATTCAAAGTCTTCAAGAAGACCCTTGCGCGCACTCCTTGCGGAAATCCTCGAACACTTCCAAGTATTGAGTCCCTTCGACTATGTGCACACCTGCAACAATAGTCCTTCAATGCTTCACTCAGATTCACAACTGAGACTTTCCTTAGCTTGCGCACTCCTTGCACGTCTCCTATAACCCAATTTCACTTCTGGGTGAATGAGAACAAGAGTTAATCTATCTGAGCCTTCTGTCAATGCACTCCTTGTGGACGACTTCAACTGCACTCCTTGCAGGAATCCTTGCTCAGATAGAGAAACAATTGAAACTCATTTCTTCTACTTCCCTTCAGACTTCACTTAGAACATGAAATCATATACACAACATATCAAAGCAAATGTATAACAGGAAGCAAACATTCATGAGCATAGCATTCAGCATACATACACAAAGAACAAACACAACACCATGAACTTGAATCAACTTCTTCTATTAATCCAAATAACTGTACATGGGTGTTTCTACACAACTCTTTGCTTCTCTTCTATGCTCCAATGCTTCTAGCTTATGTTAAAATGCACAATGAGGGTGTCTATATCTCGTTTCCCTCTTGCGCTCTCAAACGGTCTAATCTAGAATTAAATTTCTATCTACCTACATTAACCACTATAAATGCCTCCATCTACTTCAGACGAGAGCGGTGCACGCAAGGTCTGATTACATTATACCAAGGTGCTTTCATTAAATGATCTCATTTATATTTGTCACATCAGCCTCAAGGGAAAATTCAAAATTTTGGCTGGGTCTGCCCAACTGTCCTTTGTCTTTCGTGCTGGCTTGCTCGATGTGAGGGATGCTCCTGCATCATACTCCCTCACTTGAAAATTTTCATGGGCTCCTATCCATGAGCTCCTACACGGTCTATCCATGCTTAAAAATCTCTTCTTCATTTTCCCAGCTGGCATCTTCAACTGGATGGTCCTTCCACTTGACCAAATATTCAAAGTATTCTCTCCTCCTGGTCTTCTTGCTAACTCTCTTGTCTAGTATGCACTCCATCTGTGATCTCTCTGCAAATGGCATATATTTTTGCCACTGAACCTCTGGCTGTTCACCTTCGACTCCTACTTCCTCAAGTTTATATGGGTATAAATCTGAGACATTGAATATTGGAGAAATTTCGATCCCATCGGGTAATTCTATCTCATAAGCATTCTCTCCAATTTTCTTCAAGACCTTACATGGTCTGATTTTCTTCATTTTCAATTTATTGTATGCCCCTCTAGAGAACCTTTCTCTTCTCAAGTGCACTAGAATACAGTCACCAACCTCGAATTGGAGTCGTCTTCGATGCTGATATGCTCTCTGCTTGTACTCCTGACTTGAATTCTGCAATCACTCCTTCACCCGGTTATGAAGTTCTTTCATCACCTCCACGAATTCTTCTGCACTAGCGCTCCTAGTAGCAGTCTGTTCTGAATCTCTCAATTCATAAACTCCTCTTGGATGCATGCCATACACAATCTGGAATGGACTCTGGCCTGTGCTCTAATTCACTGAGTCGTTATACGCAAATTCTTCCTGTGACAACGTATTGTCCCAACTGTTGTGGTGCTCCACCACCAGGCTCCCCAGTAAGTCTCCCAGACTTCTATTTACCACTTATGTCTGTCCATCCGTCTGCGGATGATACGTTGAACTAAAAAATAAGTTAGTCCCCAGATTCTTCCATAAGGTTCTCCAGAAATTCCCTATGAACTTCGTATCTCGATCCAAAACAATACTCCTTGGCAAGTCATGAAGTCGAATGACTTCTTTGAAAAACAGGTTCGCGATGTGAGTCGCGTCACTGGTTTTCTGACATGGGATAAAATGTGCTATCTTGGAAAATCTATCCACTACCACAAAGAGTGAATCAAATCCTCTTTGCGTCCTTGGCAATCCCAATATGAAATCCATGCTAATTTCATCCCACGGCTTCTCAGGTATGGGAAATGGTTGATAAAAACTTGCATTCTGCTTCCTTACCTTTGAATGCTGGGAAATTCTGCATCGGTCTACAAACCTCTTGACCTCTGATCACATCCCAGGCCAAAAGTATGACTCACTCAGCTTCACAAATGTCTTATCATGACCGAAGTATCCAACCAATCCTCCGTTTTGTTTCTCCTTCAACAGATTCTCCCTCATGGAACAATTTGGAATACACAGTTGATTGCCTCTGAAAAACAATCCTTTCTAGATTATGTATTCGACCCACTAGCTTCTGTCCCTGAGAACTAGATTCTCAGCTACATCATACGCTTCCTTGAAGCTTCGATCATCTACATATATGCCTCTGAGATCATCAAAACCCAATGTTTTGACTTTGAATTCCTGCAACAACAAACACTTCCTGCTCAAAGCATCAACAACTTTGTTAGCAATACCAGAAATATGTTTTATTACAAAAATGAAATTCTACATGTATTCAACCCATTTAACATGCCTCTGATTCAACTTCTCCTGTTGGGTTACAAACTGTAATGCATGGTTATCACTATACAAAACAAATTCCTTCGGAATCAAATAGTGCCTCCACTTTTTCAATGCCTGTATGATGGCATAAAATTCCTTATCATATGTGGAGTACTTCACTTTTGCTTCATTCAGCTTCTCGCTGAAATATGCAATTGGCCTGTCATCTTGACTCAAGACCGCTCCGATTGCAAACCCGCTTGCATCGCATTTCACTTGAAATGTTTTTCGGAAATCCGGTAACACTAGAATTGGTTGTTCCATAATCTTCCATTTCAACAAATTGAAACTCTTCTCAGCCTCTTCAGTCCCATGAAAATATTTATGTCTTTTCTTCACTGTATCCATCATTGCTGCACTAATTCCATTGAAATTCCTAATGAATTTTCGGTAGAAGCTAGCCAACCCATGAAAACTTGTCACCTAAAATATGTTCCTCGGTGATGGCCAATTCTTAATTACCTCCACCTTATCTGGATCCATCCTCAACTCATTTTCTGAAATAACAAATCCCAAGTAATTGAGTTCTGTTTTCATGAATGAGGACTTCTTCATGTTTATCAACAACTTCTCCTACTGTAGTCTCTTCATCACTATAGCCAAATGCTTCAGATGCTCCACTGCAGTTTTAGTAAAAATGAGTATGTCATCCAAGTACACGATGAAAAATTTCCCGATGAACTCCTTCAGGACTTTGTTCATTAACCTCATGAAGGTACTTGGTGCATTTGTTAAGCCAAATGGCATAATAATCCATTCATACAGCCCTTCATTTGTCTTGAATGTTGTTTTCCATTCATCACCCTCTCTCATGCGAATCTGGTGATATCCACTTTTCAAATCAATCTTCGAGAAATATATTGCTCCACTTAAGCAGTCCATTAAATCATCCATTCTTGGCAATGGAAACCTGTACCTGATGGTTATCTTGTTAATCACCCTTGAATCAGTCCACATCCTCCAACCTTCGTCTTTCTTTGGACTGAGTATTGTCTGAACAACACATGGACTCAAGATTTCCCTGACCAAACCTTTGTCCAATAAATCCTGGACTTGTCTTTTAAACTCTTCATTCTCTTGCCGCGTCAACCTATACGCGGCTTTGTTTGGTAAACTGGATCCTGGTATGAGATCGATATGATGACTCACACTTCTCATTAGTGGCAACGAACGAGGTAATTCGTCCACTACTATGTTAACGAACTCTTCCAGTAGTTCCTGAACTTCTCCTAGAAAATCATCTACCCTTGTGCTAGTCAAAACAATCCTCGGTTTTCTGACCACAATGAACTATGGATCCTCCTTCTTCTTCACCTTGGTAAGGAGTTCCTTCCCACTCATGAGAAGAACTATGTTGTTTACTTACGGCTTCACTTCTTTATCCTTGATTGGAAGAAACATATGAGTTCTCCCATTCTTTTCTAGGGTGTATGTGTTCATCCTCCCATCATGAATCACATTTCTATCATATTGCCATGGTCTACCCAGCAATAGATGAAAAACATCCATAGGAATAACATCACACAAAATCTTATCATTATATCCTCCTATTTTGAATTCAACTAAACATTGTTTAGTGACGTTTACCTGATGTCCCTTTTGTAGCCATGAAACTTTATATGGGCTTGGATGATCAGTCGTCTCCAACTCCAACTTTTCTACCATCTCGGTTGAAATGAGATTATTCATGCTACCACTGTCCACAATGACCTTGCATACCCTGTCCTTGGTCTTGCAAGTTGTTCTGAAAAGTATGGTCCTTTGGGTTGAGCTCTCGACTTCCTTTTTGGGTGTCAAAAGAAATTTTCACATCATGAGTGATCTTCTGCCTTCAGCGTCTTCTGCCTCAAAATCTCGCTTCTCTGCCTCAGTGATGTGAGTCTCTCCAACCTATTTCTTTTTCTCTAGACACTCGAATGACTTGTGCCCATTATTCCCACATGTGAAGCATGTGATTACTCCACCTCTTCCTCTTTCTCTACCTCTAGTACGAGGAAAAGTATTTTTATCAGCATAATCTCCCTTCTGCTCAGTATGTTGTCCTCTATGTTCATCATATCTCCCTTACTATGAGCTTCCACCTCTCTCTTTCTAAGTCTGAGGTTTCTTTCAGTCGTCCCTGGGCTTCTGGGTTCTTTCCTGGGCAACTGATTTGCCTCTGGGCTAACTTCCGCCTCGGCCTCTTTGACTCTTCTTTCGACTCATCTTCTCTTCCTCTTTTAAAGCCATCTGATAAGTATCCTCCACCATTTGTATGATTTCCATACTCATTTCATCCCGAATCTCATATCTCAGGCCATTCATATACCTAGCCACTTTTTCGTCATTGCCTTCATAATGACCCGCCCTGATATTCAACCTGTAAAACTCTTCAGTATATTCTTTTACTATCATTAGCTTCTGTCTCAGGTTCTGCATCCTCCTGAACAGAGAAATTTAATAGTCCCTGGGAATGAATTTTTCCTTCATCTTTGCAATCATCCTGTCCCAGCTCTTAATTTTCTTCTTTCCTTGGAAACGCCTATCCGCTTGTAGTTCATCCCACCATAAGGTTGCATGTCCTTTTAATCTCGTGATGGCATGCCTAACTTTCTTGTCCTCTTCGATATCTTCATAGTCAAAATAGGTGTCTAGAGCTCTAATCCAGTCTAGAATCTCTTCTACATCCATATTTCCCTCATAAATTGGAATGTCCATTTTTACCTTTGCACCCATTCTTGCAACAACTTTAAGTAAGCGTTCATTTGTTGCATCTTCTGCTGGGATTTCTTCTTCTCCATGTCCAGCATCATTTTCATTTTTGGACTCACTGATATCTCCTACATCAGCTGTGCGCCTTTATCTTATATCCATGTCCACAACTATAGCACGTAAGTTATGCAAATCTCTTTCTACTTCTGGATTCTGCACTTCTCTACTCCTTCCTCTGGGTGTTTACCTTTCCTCCTCTGGATCGAGTGATTTCCTATCTCTTCTCCTCGGTGGCATGGTGAATTTCTTCTTCTCTGCTATAGAAAGCAAAGAATCTTTTCTATGCTCTGATACCACTTGATAGCGTCCACCTGGGCACCTACCTCAGCAGGTCCCGCACATAACCTCCTGGTCTTAAGGATCATTCAATTTTCCCTCTCCAGCCGGAATGGTTCTTTTGATCCCCACTGGAATCTTCTTCAAAATGGAGCCACAGGTCTTTTTGACACTTTACAGTCTTTAGGCTGGTCACTGTTCTCTTCGACGATAGAAGAATAGAGAATTGGGTTTCAGGGTTTTCAAACTCCCGATGTCTCGACCTCCAATATCCCAATGTGCTCCTTTGTTACCTTAGCCCCGCTTGGCTATGCCCTGGTCCATGTGACCTCTTTCCATAAGACCACAACCTTATATTCCTTCTTGTCGGGGTTTCGGACTTTTATGTGCCAAAATACACTTGTCCTCAAGATCCGTGATCCGCCGAATCCTGACATGCTCTTTGTGCACTAGCTCTCCTGGCTAGGCTCTTGGCCCATATGACCGTTATCCCCTTGACCGCAGTATTACCTCTTGTCGAGGTTTTTAGCTTCAAAATCCCGATGCGTTCCAATTTCCGTTATCCCTCCAGGCTAGACTCTTGGTCCACGTGACCTCCTCTATATGACTGCAGTCATACCTCCCATTAAGGTTTCAGACTTTCCAATGTCCAAATACATATGTCCTCAGGATTCGCAATCCATCGAATCCTGATTCTCCGCTATGCTGACAGTTGGCTCCCCCAATGGCACTTCCCTTCTTATCAGCGTTTCGGACTTCATGATTCCAAAATTTATAAACACCTTGTCACCAGGATTACCAATATCTTGATGACCCAAATGCCGATAGACGACTTCTTCTCAGGACTTTCCCCAATGGCTCTGATTGCTACCACGCATCCCCTCAAGATGGACAGTTCAGATTTCTCCTCGTGTTTTCGAGACTTCTGATGTCTCGATTTTCACGACCTCAGGAACTTCGATTTCCTGAGCATCGATATCCTGATCACTTCGATCTTGGTCACACGTCCTCAAGGATGGATGGTTCTTGTATGCTTCAGGGTTTTCACCCTGGAAATTCCCGATTCCCTTGTTATGACAAGACGACGTCAGCTGGGCCCCACACAGAGCTCTCCTCTTGTCAGAAAATTAGACTTCATGGTTTCGACTTGTGAGAGTATCCTATCCTCAAGACCTCCAAAACATCGATCCCCGACTCTCTTCGGATTTCTGACATGTGTCCCAAGTGATGGATGGTTCAGATTGAACCTTGGACTTCGCCACTTGATAAAACCATAAACACTCACTTACCTGAACTACAATGACCACATCCTCTATCTAGATGATCACACGACACGTGTCCCCTCTGAGATCCTACGGCTAAGATCCTTCCATCATTTAGGGGTTCAACAGGTCTCTGATTCTCACCTTCTGAAGCTCCGAAATATCGATGGACTCTCGATCCCTACCACCTGTCCCAGCAGATGGACGACAATGAACTCATCGGTATTTTCACAATGGATTTCCCCAAACTCTTATCCATGAGACTTCTGATTTTCTGAACCTCGACGCCCTGATATCCAGATGCCTCTCGGGGTTATTACTCTGCTCATGAGGGTTTAAACCCTGTGCAACTCCTGTCATATCAGATGACTGACGGGTAACTAATCAACGATCCAATGGCTCGCGACCCCTGGAGCTTGGACTCTGAACGTGGCTGTAACCTCCTTGCTCCTTTGGCAGATCCAATGGCTAATGGGATTTTGGTAATCCTCCCCACAATATCCTGACCATCGATCTCTTCCTCTTTGATGTTTCCAATGGGGTGAACCCAGTATTTCTCTGTGAAAACTTGTCCTCCTGCGCGTAACTTTGCAGTGCTTGTTCAAACACTCCCACAGCACAAACTCCCTGTGCTTTCCTTCGATGAGCTTGGAATCCTTGTCCGTCCTGAGCTTCACACAATTAAGAGTCTTCAAGAAGACCCTTGCATGCACTCCTTGCGGCAATCCTCGAACACTTCCAAGTGTTGCATCCCTTCGACTTTGCACACACCTACAACAATAGTCCTTCAATGCTTCTCTCAGATTCACAACTAAGACTTTCCTTAGCCTGTGCACTCCTTGCATGGCTCCTATAACCCAATTTCACTTCTGGGTGAACGATAACAAGAGTTAATCTATCTGAGCCTTCTGTCAATGCACTCCTTGCGGATGGCTTCAACTGCACTCCTTGCAGGAATCGTTGCTCAGATAGAGAAACAATTGAAGCTCATTTCTTCTACTTCCCTTCAGACTTCACTTAGAACATGAAATCATATACACAAAATATCAAAGAAAATGTATAACAGGAAGCAAACATTCATGAGCATAACATTCAGCATACATACACAGAGAACAAACACAACGCCATGAACTTGAAGCAACTTCTTCTATTAATCCAAATAACTGTACATGGGTGTTTCTACATAGCTCTCTGCTTCTCTTCTATGCTCCAATGCTTCTAGATTATGTTACAATGCACAATGAGGGTGTCTATATCCCATTTCCCTCTTGCGCTCTCAAATAGTCTAATCTAGAATTAAATTTCTATCTACCTGCATTAACCACTATAAATGCCTCCATCTACTTCAGACGAGAGCGGTGCGCTCAAGGTCTGATTACATTATACCAAGGCGCTTTCATTAAATGATCTCATTTATATTTGGCACATCAACTTCAAGGGAAAATTAAAAAAATTGGTTGGGTCTGCCTAGTTGTCCTTTGTCTTCCGCGTTGGCTCGCTTGATGTGAGGGATGCTCTTGCATCAACTGAGTACTGTCAAAACAACACATGGACTCAAGATTTCTCTAACCAACCCTTTATCCAACAAATCCTCGACTTGTCTCCTGACCTCTTCATTTTCCTGCGGCATTAATCTATACGCTGCTTTGTTTGGGAAACTAGTTCCAGGTATGAGATCAATATGATGACTCACACTTCTGATTGGTGGCAATGAATGGGATAGTTCATCTACTACTATGTCAACGAACTCTTCCAACAGTTCCTGAACTTCTTCTAGTAAATTGTCTACCCTTGTGTTGGTTAAAACAATCTTTGGCTTCCTGACCACAATGAATTGTTGATCCTCCTTCATCTTGACCTTGGTAAGAAGTTCCTTCCCTCTCATGAGAAGTACAGTGTTTCTTACTTAAGGTTTCACCTCTTTATCTTTGATTGGAAGCAACATGTGAGTTCTCCCATTCTTCTCTAGGGTGTATGTGTTCATCCTCCCATCATGAATCACATTTCTGTCATATTTCCACTGTCTACCCAGTAATAGATGACAAACATCCATGGGAATAGCATCACAGAGTAACTTATCATTATATCCTCCTATCTTAAATTCAACTAAACATTGTTTAGTGACTGCTGTAGGAAAATCTCCCTGCGGACAGGTAGATCACCTCTAAGGCTTGACCTTAGCCCTAGACAGAAAAATGCTTAATGTGGACACTGAATTCCTTTCAAATCTATCTAAACTAATGCATGAGAAGGAAGGATAACATAAGTACCTTTTAATCGACATTTGTCCCTACACGCTCCGAGTTGCGCTCCAATCCTTTGCTCCTCGCTGAGTCTTGTGGACAAAACAATATATGACCACTTCCTACTCTATTGACATTAGCTTGAAAATAGATCTATCAATAAATGATAAATTCATGTAACATCAGACACAAACTAGAAAGAAATAGGCCAAGCATGTCATATTAATGAGAATAACGTCAACATTACTTACAATTGGATGCGAATGCGACAACTTCGTCAAGTCCCCTTCGTCTAATCCTTGCCTGAAAGATCCACAACCTGGATAATAGCAACTTCACTGATCACTCTCCTTTGGCTGACTGTAAGTTTCCTCCAAGATCATAAATTTCATATCTTTAATTCCTCTCCCTTTCCACCACCATAGAGCTTTCTTATATAGGTTGGGAGGAGCCTAACCTCTTGAGTTATGTTTAGAACCAGTTGGGAACCTCTTCCTTAGATCAGGGATCTCTTGATGAAACCAAGAATTCAAGCACAACTTCCTCCTAATCTCGAATGATCCTCCCCTTATTCTCCTCAACAGGCTAACAACTGACCCAGAATAGGGAGTGCTCCCTTAGAAGGGGTATCAGAGCGCTGGAACGCTCCCTGAGAAGGTCAAGGGGAGCGCTAGCGCTTCAAAATTGGGCAGTGCTCCTACAGAGGGGTGAAGAAGCGTTATAACGCTCCTAAGGCATTATAGGGAAGCGCCAGCGCTCCTAAGGCTTTTTTAGGGGAGCGTTCCCCCTTCAAACTCTTGATTGAAAAGCCCTCTCAGGTGTTAATAGATGTTTGAATCCAGTGAACCAATTCTCTTCCTTCAAACCAAGTACATGAGATGTTTCAAGTGCCTCCTTAGTGTCATCATCATGGTAGTATGATTCAACAACATTTACGACACTTTGTAACCAACTTGCGACACTTATGACAAGTTGTAAGGAAGTTGCGACACTTACGACAAGTGAGAAGCATATGCGACACTTACCCAGTTGAGTGATTTTGATGTGTAACAGTGACATTTACCTGATGTCATTTTTGGAGCCATGAAACTCTATATGAACTTGGATGTTCAATCGTCTCCAGCTCCAGCTTTTCTACCATATCTGTTGAAATGAGATTATCCATGCTACCAATGTCCACAATGACCTTGCATACCTTGTCCTTGTTTTTGCAAGCAGTCTAAAAAAGTCTGCTTCTTTGCACTGAACTCTCCACCTCCTTCTCTAGTGTTAAGAGAACTTTTCGCATCATCAGCGATCTTCCACCTTCAGCATCCTTTGCCTCAACATTCCACCTCTGTGCTTCAGTGATGTGAGGCTCTCCACTCTCTTTCTTCTTATCTAGACATTCATAAGATTTGTGTCCATTCTTTCCACATGTGAAGCACTTTATTACTCCACCTCTTCCTCTTCCTCTTCCTCTACCTCTAGTACGAGGAAAAATATTATTATCAGCACAATTGTTATCCACAATTTTGGTCATCGTGATGATGTTATGATGATGGAAAATAAAGCTCTTCACTAAGAACACTTTCCTGAGAAAAGTTACATTTGTCTGCTTCCAGAAATCATACTTTTAAGGGATGTTCGCAGGCTACCTATATATTTGCCTGCGAGAATGCCTGATTCTCGCAGGCTGCATTAAGCTAGACTGCGAGGGGTTCGCACTGTACCTAACTATCAGGGTGTGAACATCTTCTAAAGGAAGGAAAAAGATGAATTTCTTGAGCCTTCTAGAAGGGAATCTTATAAAAGGGTGAGTTGGCATTCGAATGATTATCTAAGTACTAGTTTTCTTGATATCTTGGGATCATTTCCTATCCAAGTAACTAATCTATCTTCTCCTATATATTGAGGAGATTGCTCATGGAAAAGGTTAGAAGCAAACTAGCAAGAGATTGATTGGAGAATTAGTGCAAGATTGTATGAATGACTGATGCTACAACAGCTAGAGACACCAGCAAAGTTATCAAAAGTGGTTGATTTTCTTCATGCATGAGCAAGTGTGTGTGTCAGATCTAGGATCCTGTTAAGGTCCTAACCCGCACATAGGTAGATCAATGTATTCGGATGTAATAAAGGTCAATATTAATAAGACCTTTCAATAAAATAGAATAAAGCGGATGTAAGAAGACCTAAT
>JZKD02S1878301.1:773779-803950 GCA_000966675.3 Picea glauca
TATATATATATATATTTATTTATTTATTTAATCACTAATACCAAGTAATCAGTGAAATTTGTTTAACCTAGAATCCATTACTATTATAAAAAAAAAAAATGTGACATATATATTATATTCATCCATTTAAATTTTTTCTAATCCATTTTTTAAAATAAAATTTATTGAAAATAATTTAAAAACCACTATATTAAATGATAAAGATATTTTTTTGTTTGTTTGTTATTTTGTGTGGACTTTTTGCAACACATCAACCTTTAATATGGTTGGATTTTTTTTCCCCATAGATTTAGAACTGATGACTTTAACAATACGGAGTGACTTAAAAACACACCTTGGAGATATGATGAAAATATTATTATTAATATTTGTTAAAAGGATTATAATAATGAGTTTGTTTTTATTTAACATAACTTTGTTTTTTGGTTTAAATTTGTGTATGAAAATTTATATATATATATAATTTTTGATATAATAAAAATACTTGTTTTTTCTCATTTTCCATTAATTGATACATTTGAAGTTTAATTATTATTTTCAAATCTTTCAATATTTTTTATAAGTATTTTTATTCATTTTGTTGTGCATCCATTGGAAGTTGTTAACTCAGCATTGGTTTTGACAAAGTCAAAATTGACAAAAACTAGAAAGAGAGGTCAACACCTCACTTAGTATAATTAGTATATTGTGTGCATATGAATAATGATGGAGCAAGTAAATTAATTTATTCCATGGGAATAAATAATAACTATTAACTAAAAAGTTAGTCATTCTAATAGAATCTAAGTAACTACCACACTCATATGCACATGGAATATTTCATGTTGTGATTTTGTAAAGGTAATACTAAGTACCACACTCATATGTACTCATATGCACATGGCATATTTCATGTTGTGATTTTGTAAAGGCAATACTAACTAACTCTTATGTATTTGACTTGTACACTTTATATGGTGTAATTGTGTAATTTTGATAAGACAATATCATGTAATATAATAAATATTATATAAATTAAAATATATACTAGTTTGAAATGTTTTAATTATATTTTTTTAATTTGAAATGTTTTAAATGTGATTTGCATTTTGTTGGCTCTACTTAACCGGAAGAAAGTTTAACTTAAACCCAAAACTATACGGTAGTCACAATAAAGTATCAACATGACTATAGATCATGAGGCCAATACTGTTGGTATGTGATAATGTACGGCAAATCTATAAACTATGTGTCACCATGGAGCAACATGTCTTCCTCCATCCCTTGTGATCCTATGTCGAATTCTTTGAATTCCAACATTTTTTATGGTGTAGGTAGTTGTGTTAATTTTTCTCATTTATTTAAAACTCTCATAAGCTAGCCCCTAGTTAGCATATTGTTGATGTTTCACGATTTAAAAACTTAGTCTTTTAAATAATAATCATCTTCGATCCCCATCTTTTAATGTGTTTGTAGTCTTAGATGATGTTAATCATCATTATCATCAATAATTGTATGGTGTCAACTATCATCTCCATTTCCAAATCTACATGGTAGGGACTAAGTTGTCATGCAACACTTGTTCTTTAAGGTTAGAAATTGTTTCAATATCAGATTCGATTTTAACATCAACGTCTTAGTTAGAGGAAACTTTTTTTTTAAATAATTACATATTCGAAAATACCAAATCATTATAAAACCTAGTGAATATTCGAAATACCAGTACATAGAGTTGATAGTATAAATCATTTTAACAAGCTACAATTAAATCAGAATGCAAATCGATAGAGCCAATAGTTGGTTTTCTGAGTCGACCATTATGTGCAATACATAATATTAATTAGGATTTATAAGAAAATATTTCTATACAACTTAACATGTACTCTAATCGACTTTGAACATATTCAATAATTGAGTTCATCTACAGAAAAATATTTTATATGTAGCAAAAATTCTAAATCATTATTCAATATTCTTCCATGCCTTAACATTATACATAATCAAATTCTTCTACCCAGAATCTGAACATAACAATATTTATATCTAAGCGAACATAGATCCTATACACATTTAGTAATCAACCTTAATTATAAACAATATTCATAGTTTAAATTTACAACAATAGTTATACATAAAATTTAGAACTTAATTGTTAAATACCATAACCGAATGAAGACTTTGTTGTTGATGATCTTCCACTTGAAACTTGCATTCGTCCCTTGCTTATGCCCACTAATCCTAGACTTCACCGGTACCTCCCAACCAACTCTAGGGGTAATCCTCTTCCCCCTTATAACCCTAAGCCTCAAAGGGGCCGCACATAAGAAACCAAAAATAGTAGCTCCAAGCTTGCCTCGAAACGAAGAGCTTCCACTCTTTCTTCAATCCTAGTATCCCAACTCTCACAAGTAAAACAAATTCCTCAATAATTTTGGCAGCATAACCTTCCAAAGAATAAGTGAATCCATTTTCCTTCTACAACATTAGTTTTATATAAATTTATTCACCGACACATGTCCTTATGCACAAATAATTAACTTTTTAGATTACATTAATTATGATTATTTTCACACACGCTTGTCACATTCACCATTTTTATTTTATTTAAAAAGAAAAATCCCTTCACATTCCCAATGTGTTCCTATTTTCTCTCTTAGTTGTCCCTTTGTTCCCCAAATTTTCATTTAATGAGTGTCTCTTACCTATATATTAGTTAGAGTTGGATTATGAGTCTTCTTCTAGTTAGACTTAGTGGTAGATTGACTCTAGAAACTATTCTATGTGAACACCTATTCTCTCATATATTATTACTTTCTCTTTTAAATATCCTTTTTATTATTTAAATGCACACATGTGGATTTTATCCATCCTTTAAATTGTATTCCCCTTTTTCCTAGAGTTTGGTTATTCTCCAATATTTTAATTTGATTCATAATTCATTTAGTCCTTTAATTAAATTTAGACTTAGACTTATTCTTAAACTTTTGTTGGGAATTATAATTAATAATTTATGGTTTAATTAATTATTTTATTCCAACAAGGTATAATTGTTTCAATGTTTTCTGGGCCATTTAGATTTATTGACTCAAGTTCTTTTTTAATTACGCGATGTGCCCTTCAAGACACACCTCCATTCTCCAAGGGTTCCGCTCACCTTTGAATACTTTTGGAATTTTTTCTGACCCTTGCAGTCAAAACTCCACTTGGTCGACCTTGTGAGAGACTAAGGGATTCTAAGGAATAAGGACTATGCCTTATTGCGTGCCCCTTAGAATATTCATGAGCGACTATGTCAGTCCTCCCTCATGACATCATGGACCTCTGAAACTATGTAATTATTAACCTACCATTCGGCCACAACGGGAGTACTAGTAGGTTGTGACAGGGAAGATGCCACACCTCTCCCTCAATGTATGGTTTCTCTGCATGGCCCCTATACTCCTTATGTGAGTTGGATAGGAAAGCATCGTTCAACCTGCATCCACTAACAAAAACATTGTCAATAATCCATATACGTAAATCATATTGAAATCAATCATGTGTCACATGTGCATAAAATGAAATACTCAAATAAAATACAATACACTCATTGACTCAATCCTGATTCCATGGAAGTGAATTTATGCTATCAGCATCCATAACCTGTCATGTTCCCTGGACACTCAGAAAAACTTGTCAATAACATCTACCAATATATTTACATCAATATAATAATAAGTCACAACACAACATCATCATGTATAATCCATAATTGAAATGAAATCATGATATACCATAATCGAATCACTTGCACACAAATGTCCTCAAAGAATAAGAAAATAAAAGTGTGCTCAGTAGAGTAGGGTGTTACACATGTCTCTATGAAGGAGATGAAGAATTTGGTGCAACAGATATTGGAAGTATTGAATTATATTCATAGTCATAACCCTTGCATAATTCATATATATCTGAATTGTAGAAATATATTCGTGAAGGGTAATAATAATGCTATGAATACCACAGATCTTGTTTTCATTGGCATCTTGGAAAATGATCATGCTACACACATTATCATTGGTACACCGAAATTCATGGCTCCATAATTATATGGAGAGTATTATAATGAACATGTAGATGTTTATTCATTTTTCATGTGCTTACTAGAGATATTTACTCTAGATATTCCTTACAATGAGTGCCCTAATATTGCTTAGATTTATAAGAAGGTGAGTTCTAGCATAAGTCCCACATCATAGCAAAAGGTTACCAATTCAGAAATGGAAATTTATTAAAAGGTGTTTGGAGATAACATCAATGACATCTTATGTTTTAAAGCTTCTCTCATACCATTTTTTATAGGACTCAAGTGAGCAACTAGTACATGTACATGCTAAACTCTTTACTCTCTATCGAAATTAACTTGTATAAGAATATTTTTTGTTTTTCTACAATTTTGTGAAGTTTAATGAAAAATAAATCACATAATGCAGTATGTAATTTACACAATAAAGTGTTGCAATTATATACTAAATGTTAACTTGAAACCTCTAGTATGGATATATAAAAAATACAACAATCACACTCTAGGACGCTCGGATTTAAGAAATTTGTTTGCAGAAGATTGAACTTCTCCTATCTCTCTCTTATTTTTTATTTTCAGCTAAAAAAACAAAATTGTACGCACACAATAGGTTACTTTTGAAATGCAAAAATAAAGAAAAAATCTTGTTGAACGAGAAATTATTACCTTCGGAGATTATTTGTTTTGTTTTAGGTTCATTTCCAACACTACGAATGGAAACAGAAAACCAAAACGAGGAAAGTTTCCCAGCTGCGAACTCAACTTTGTGCCAGTAAAACTTAATCGATGAGAAAGTGGTCCTATGTTGCACTTATAATGAACAAGAAAAACATGTGCCTGACCACACAAGGATGCCATCCCTTTTCTTTAGTTAATGAGATCCAATCCCGTGACCTCTAAGCTCATTGTACAAAGTAGAGAGTGGTTTGTACTGGATTCAGATGTATATGATCTTTCATATGCATGTAGATATCATCATGGTAAAGTGAATATTTCACCACTAATAAATTGGATTTATATGAGTTTTGATTTCCCATTGAGATCGTCTTGGTAAATGAAGATTTCACTATGGTTGAATCATTCAACTGCAAATAGACTTATTGACCATGGTGCAAAAGTAAATCCTTTGTTCACGATCCCTATTTAGAATCATTATATTAATAAATAAAACGAGTCTTTATATTGAATTAATATGTCATTTATCCATGTGGCATCTTAATAAATTCGATTTAGATAAATCCATATTAATGTTCGTTATCTTGTTGAAAACCTTTAAAAATTTTACTTTTACTTTTGGTTTCACTCTATTTTCTGTCCTCGAAGTCTCGTGTCAGTCACATTGTAGAGGTTTCCTTACAATTTGAATAAAGTAGTGGCCATGCACAACCATCGCCCATAATTGAGGCATGGGCCCCTTCCTACCATACTTTACATGCACATGGCTATCTTTAGAGTAATGAATGCCATCAAGCATGCATATGAACCACATATTTCTCGACATATTCCATCCTTCGAAAAAATGCAATTGTTGTTTTCGTCAACTAACCTTTGGTAGTGAAATGAACGATATTCATATATTTACATGCAACAACTTGTTTTAAGGTGTTTATAATTATCCATAGTATATTCTTGGGCCATTACAAATATCTCTTCCATATTTGGAATTTCATTATATCTTTTTCTTGTCTCTTCGTATGGAGGTCCTCCATATTTCATTCATGTATAAATTTCACACAAATATAGTTGCTTTGTCTAGGGAATAAATTATGGAAAGAATAGGAGAAGAAGAAAATAATATGTTGTTTAAGGGCTACCTACTAGTGATGGCAAAGAAAAAAAGTGAAGACAGGATAATGGACAAGCTTTACAATGGATCCCATCTCATGGAGTTTGTTGAGAGAGGCGTCATCAATTTCTATAGTCCCAAGAATAACTCTACACTCTTAAGAATTTAATCCATAAAGGAAAAGGAGATTTGGATGATGATCGAAGAGGTGAAGGATAAGGCTCATGTTATGCAAAAGGAATTCTAGTGGGCTAATGTTGGTTGGTGCCTCCATCATGTCTAATAATTGAAGCATGATCATCTCTTTCATATTGAGCCACAGTTCACCACTCAAACCATTATTTTTCAAGCTAAGCTACACTATGGATAATGGAACGGTGTATCATCCCTCCAAATTAAATATTTGAGTAAATTTATGTGGTTGTGATTATGGAATTGTGACTTTGGGAAAAACTTTGATTAACATTTTTTTTATCACCGTAAGTACTTATGGTGAAAAACATTTATGGAAATATTATTTTTAAAGTTTATTTTATTTAAAATTACTTAAGATAAATTTATAAGAGAACCCAACTATGAAAAGACAAATACTTTATTCCATGGAAAAAGTGAAAAGAGGATAGAAACCACCATGGTAAAAGTGATTGGTTTCCATGAGGACAAGTTTGAACCTACCCCCAAAAATCTAGGAGGTTAGGAAACAAGCTAGAAAATAGTTAGGCAAAGACTCCCAAGAGTTATGGACAAGGATAAATGGAAAAAGAAAGAAAAAGACCTAGGCAGTCTATTATTCTTAGTTTGGTAAAACAAGGGAGAAAGAAAAAAATCATGGTGTAAATAGGACATTATTGAGTACTTTTGCAGAGTTAGAGCTTGGTGTTTATGAGAAAGAGCAAAGTTCTGCAAAAAAAAACAGACCAAAGACAAAAGACTGTAGCTACTCTAGTCTATGGTTGGGAGGAGCTAGACTCTCTCCTTAGTTTGTCCCAGTAAATCTTTGTGGTTCATATATGTGTATCTACTTTTATTATTTTATTTCCTTAGAATTATTAGGTGAAGTGTTAAAGATTCTAGTTGAATATTATTTTGTGTTGTTGCAGTAAACTTTTGTTGAAGTTTTTGATATGAAAGTAAAAATAAACAAAGATTTCAGAATCAATTTATTATTGATAATAGTTACATAGAAAGTTGAAATAAGAAAATAATCAAAGAACAACTTAATTATCATTTGTCAATATTTTTGATATATACTATCAAAACAATGAGATAATATAAGTAGTTCTGAAATATAATATGGAACCCTAAACATTCAATGTTTATCAGTTAAAGGTTGCTTATAATCATAAGTATAGATAAATATACTCTAGTGATTCTGTAGAAACTGTTATCAAAGAATTCTTATAGAATAAATAGAGTTTGTTTTCCTATGGCACGGATAATATGTGAATAATAATATTCTAGGAAAGGTATCCATAGTTAAAACTCTTTTAGTGATTTACATTAAATAGGTATAAGTGAATAAACTATGTATGTTAGAGACAAGAGAGTGATGTTTATATATATATACCATTTTGTAGTTACAAAATCGATCTTGGTGCATGCTAATTTAGTTATACAGTAAACACTACAGATTTAATTACGAGGCCTACCAATTTATTCATACAACAAACCATTAAACCCACTACAGGGGTATTATACAAATAATAGAATGAAATTCTTAGAGACCCTCTGCAAACATAGTCGAATATTAAATCTAAGAAGTCAAGCCGACTTTTGCAGAGTAAGACTGCATAAACACAAGGTGGCTAACAAGAATTTTTAATGGTAACGAGACCATGCCAATCTTATTGGTGTTCATAATGTATCATTATACCACAGACATCCTAAATATTGACTGGATTGTTGAGTTGGTAACGATAGACTGGTTACCTTAGGGTTCCAGATTGTAAACTCTGGGTTGACGAGATTTTGGTTAAGCATGTCTACACTTGGCAAAGGATCTTCTCCTGGAAGTATCCTATTATCATCCCTCTGTAACAAAGAATGCTGTAACAAAGAATGCTAGAATTAAAATTAGAAGTAGAGACTTATAATGTTTAATAGAAAAAAAATGAGCGACCGAGACAAAGAAGTGACAAACAATGGGTTTTGCATGCATACACTCAAAGGGAGGAAACCATACTTGGTCATAGAGAGAGGTTAGTATTCACATATTCTTATTCTTAGTCAAGGGCCATAGTTCCTAATTAAGAGGAAAAGAGTTTAATAAAAACATTAATATCGACGACCGAGTAGTTACTGTAGCAGTAGTTCGTATAGGATGACACAAATTAAACTTATACCTCTAAGATGATGGAGATGACATTGTGAAATAAATTGAGAGCTTGTGGGTTCACATACTCCCCAAAGTGGGTACTGTGATGACGAGTTTGGGAACAAAACCCTTCTCTAGAATTAACATGCCTAGAAGTAAATGAGGTAACACATGGGTTAAATAATGCCAAACTACAACCCAATTTAAGGAAGTTACAAGTGCTAATTACTGCAAAGATGAAGAAAAAGGGCTAAACTCAGTCATAACAACTGAACGCTCAAGTATACTCACCGGAGAGAACTGGGTCATGTGTGGGAAATGTGTTCCATTAAACATCGACCTGAAGTTAGATGGGTTTTGGTACCTAAGCATAATACCTATAGATAGAACACATGTGATTATGTTTGTTATAAACACTACAGATAACTGTACTCATCAGTGAATTTTATTCATACGAGAAAATGAGTGAAGAACCTATATAATATCCATAACAGTGTTCTTCTGGTCAATTGTAATATCCCCAAAAATAATTAATTATTAAAGTTTGTATGAACTTAGAAAATTATTTTTGTTTTTGGCAAATTCGTATTTAGAAAATTATTGCCATTTATGGAAATTTCAATTTGGAATTTGATTAATTGTAATTAATTATTGTGACTGTGGGGAAAAGATTTGACTTTCCCAACCAACTCTTTGACTATGACACATGTAAAAGGCAAATCGTTTTATATTAATTGTTGAAGGGCAAATGGAACAGCCATGTTGAAATCAGTTGACCATGACTCCATCAGTGGGGAACATACTTGAACTACCTCATGGCTGAATTTTAAAATTGGAAAATGAGGAATTTGGCCACTAGCAAGCCTCTAAAAATCAAGGATTTGTAAAGCTGTGAAAATTCCCAAAGGGAGAAAAAGACCTAGGCACAAGAGGCTTTTGTATATACATCATATGGGAGTAGGTAGGACACTGCTGAGTATGTTGGGGAAATGATATCACTTTCTGTTATGAACACTTTTTTGAGTGCAAGGTGAGGGGATTTCTAATCTGAAAGAGGACTATAGCGGAAGAGGATCATGGGAATTCGCCCTTATGGACCCATGGTCAGGCTAGGGGGTGATCGTAACAAGTAGTTTGGTTGTTTTGTTCTACGGTTGGGTGAAACTTGGTTGTTCCATTTGTTATCCCAACACTTTATTCAGGTATGTACATCTACTTGTTCTTTGTTGAATGTTTTGTTGATTAATAACTGATAGAATGAAATGTAATTATGTAATTATAGGATAACTCTTTATAAGTAGACTTTATTCATTGAGTAAAGATAAGAAAAAAAGTTATTGTAAATGTTTAACTTTTAATGGAGTTGAGTCATATATATATAGATGGTACTATTATGTGTATGTTGAACTAGGCATAGAGAATGTTAGAACTGTTAGTTGTATTATGGAAAATTATAAGAATATACATGATGATTATGTGTATTCCATATAATCACATAGATGAATTTATGTACATAAATATACATGCAGTATACCATATCAAGTTTTTGTACAAGTATCATAGAATGATGATAAAGTAAGTAATAGTTCTCCTTTAGAGAGAAATTACATTAGTTATATGCAATGGTCTATATGCAAAACAAAAGAATCCAAATTATACATAACACGTGCTATCATAGTTGTATAATCATGGGATCGTATTCAATATATGTTTTCCCTTTACATTTGTTTATTACATTAAAGAATTTAAATACATGTAACCAGTTTGTCCTTGGAACCTGGTTCAAAACTATCACAACAAAGTACTCTAGGGTGGAACCTTGTACCACTATAAACAGAACTTGGGAAGCAAATTTTAATGTCGAGAGTTGGAACTCAAATAAATTTCGAGTTAGCTGATCTCGTAAATCCATTTGCTCAAAATAATTAAGTCTTGCAAGGGGAAAATAGAGAAAATCAATAAACAATGTTGTGAAGAATCAACAAAATTAAATATTGAAGATAAATTGAGAATTAGTAAATAGGGTTAAGAAAGAAGGCAATGAAATTCAATATTGAAGATTCAACACATGGATAATACTTATCTTGAGGTTGGCACGTTTTCATTTCCATCTGTGTCACTGATGCAAGATTTCCACAGTACGAAGGGGAGAAGTGGACCCTAAAATAACGGATGGGGACCCTTGCAAGGAAATAGGGTTCCCATCATTATTTTGGTAACCAAAATAATTTCTGAAATGCTTCATAATATAAAAAAATAAGAGTATGTTTCTAAACATGTAATACATTTCATAACCAAAACAAAAAAGTTTGCACAACATAAATCTTGTCCCACATAGGTGTTTATTGCCCAATTCGGGACTACAGATAGGGTTGCGGGATACTGTTATCATAATTATTAAACTTATGAATTGATGATAAAGAAAACAAAGACAAGAAACCAAGCATAAAATGAAACCTATAATAAGATTTTTGGAGCCTCTGTAACCTTTCTTTCCATAATTAATAATTTTTCCCATGGAAGAGAATTTGGTGGTTACTGATTATTTTTATTTATGCAAAAGAAGTGTGGATAGACATCTTAAACACAACTTTCAGGAATAGTAAATTTAGGGTAAATTCTACACCCAAAGTATAAACTCTAAGGAATGTAATTATTTACAACAAGAGAGGTCTTACGACCTTAATTTTTCCTGTATTAATTATGCAAGGCATGTATAGAGAGTTGTTACAGGCATGTTACTGCATGCATGTATTTTAAGAAAGGAAATATGATGCAGGAGCATCGTTGGCAAGCGTGCAGAGGCAGGACCACTCAGCACGTGGAATTTCTTCCATAACTTCAACGTTGGCAGTTACAACAGAGATTTGAAACCCACCTTAACTCAATGTTGAAATTCAGTTTTGAGGCACGCTTGAACCAGTATCGAAATTTACCCTTTGAGGCACATTTTGAAAATTGCAAGATGAGCAGGAGTTTCTAGTACCGCTCGGAATGTGACTAGACTAATATAGCATAGGATGGATTCTAGAGTAGACAAGTAGCCAAGAGAAACCCTAGAAATATTTTTTTTTTGAGTTAAGTAGAAGTTTGTATGCCCAGATAAAAAAAAAGGGTTGAAACACAAAGGGAATGTAGTGTAGGAGAACAACAAGTTAGCAGTAAAATTTGAAGCTTTCAAAGCTGTTGTAAATGGAATGTATTTTGTAGTTGTTTTAGCACTTGTGAATATAACAGAGGAAAAATTTATCCAAATGCATGGTGTGTGAACTGTATTTGAAATCTTTGTTATTTTGTTTTTATCAACAAGTGGATGAATATCTGTAGGGGAGGATGGAACTGTGACTGTTAGTTTTAGTTTCAATTGTTTCTCTTCACTTGAAGCTCTGCAAAGTGTGCATCGATCAAGAGGAGAACGCCAGGAGATTGGGAGGAATTTCTTGGTGAGAAATCCCTTGGATCTGAGCTATCAAGATCCCTTAGACACAAAGAGTGCGCAAAAAATCAAAGTCTACATTAGATGAAGCTCAGGAGGGATAACACTTCAGAAAGTGTTTTGAATATCCAGGAACCCATTTCCCAAGAGAAGCGAAGGGTGAGACCTTAAAATCTCACGAGGAGGGGTGTTATTGACTGTCAGATCATGGTGGAGAACTAGTGATCGCCTGATTCGAGACAAGTGTGCAAGCGTTAGCATTGCGTACATCTAGGAGGGAAGAACAATGAAGATTTGAATGGACGGTGGAGAGATTTTGGGGAGAGACGTGAAAACCTTCAAACCATTGGATCAAGTGTAGCTGTGAGGAGATTAACGGTGAGGAATTTCAACATCCAAACCTTAGGAAGAATAACAGTCGTTGGATCCCAATATATTTGGACTATTGGTCCCTTTTCGAGTTTTGACTATTGAGGATATAAAGGGAAAGAGTCGAGACTCTTGGCCCACAAAACCCCGAAAATATCCAAGCCATAGAACCATCGAAGGCTTGGAGCCATTGATTTGTAGCGAGGGGGTGGTTTCAGGTTTCGTCAACCAGGGATACAAAGGGAAAGAGCCAAGACTCTTGGCCCACGAAACCCCAAAAATATCCAGGCCGTAAGATCTCTTGAGGCTTAGAGCCATCAATCTGCAAGTGAGGGAGTGTTTTGGGTATCAGCTATGGGAATGCAAAGGGCAACGGTCAGGATTCTTGACCCATGAAACCCCGGAAGGATCAAGACCATTGGATTTTTAGAGTCTTCAAGCCATTGATCCATAATGTGGGAGTGTTTCGGCTTTCGTGACATGGGGGAGCTGAAGTGATTTGTGGTAAAGCTTGTGGTCATGGGCATGTGGTCACGTTAGCTAGGGAAAGGGAGGAGATAATCTTCGTTATCCCTCACTGGGTTTTTGGGACTTGGAGGATCCAAGGACTCGTCATATCAAAAACCTTGGAGTCGCAAAATACGACGTGCGTCTTGGGTTAAGTCCATGGTCGCACCTATGGTTGCAAAGAGTGAGAGCTTGTGCCTAGCGATGGTTTGCGTGAGAAAAACAAAAATAAGGGCCTATGGACTTGGTGTTGGAGTTTCTAGCTTGGAACCAGGAGAGTCGTTTCGGCTCCAAAAATTAGAGATCTTGACTGGGAGGTCGTGCATCCCTAAGGAGAAATAGGGGGGTTCTGGATCAGGGGGTATCACAGTGAAATTATTTTTCTGTAGACTTCAGGTGAAAGAGAAAGATAAAAGGAGAAGACAAAGAACTTGAAATTGTACTCTGTGTGTGATAGATAGTAAGCACAATGTCGCAAAGGAGAAGAGGAGAACCACCTTTAGAAAATCGAGTTGTAGAGAGGGAGATGTGGGAACTTCGTGCAATATTGGAAGTGATCAAGGCAGCGCAGAGAAGAGAACCTGATACTTGAGATATCAGTGATGCAGAGAGTGAAGAAGTAGAAGTCGAAGAAGATGCAGAAGGGAACAATGCTGAAGGACGCTTGTTGAGAGCAGTTTCGAGATTGGGAGTCAGAGACAAAATAGAGGTCCCAGTGTACTAAGAAAATTTAGATTTTGAAGAGCTATTGGATTGGATAAGATCCATGGAAAAACATTTCTACTATGAAGATGTCAATGAGGAAAAAAAGTTGAAATAGGATGTCACTAGGTAGGGACACACAACACTGTGGTGGGATGAACTACAGGCTGAGAGAAGAAGCAAAGGAAAATATAGGATAAAGAATTGGGACAGAATGATAGTGAAGCTGAAGGATAAATTCATCCCCAAAGATTATCAGATAAATCCGTTCAGGAAGTTGCAAAACCTGAGATAGAAAAGTATGACAGTTAAGGAGTACACAAAGGAGTTCTACAGGCTGAACATTAGAACTAGACGAAGAGAGAGAGACGAAGAGAAAGTTTCCAGGTACATAAATTTCCTGAGATACGAGATCTAGGATGAGCTCAGCATGATTTCGGTCAGAACCGTGGAGGATGCTTATCATTTTGCACTGAAGGTAGAAAAGAAGTTGACCAAAAAACAAAATCAGCGAGGGATAGGTAAGAGTCTAGCTCCAACCAAAAGCAATGGATTTACCCATGACAAGGAACATCAGTCTAAGAACAAGGTTGAGAAACCACACAATCAATCGTAACAAGGAGGAAGTTCCAGAGGAAGACAAGAGAGTGGAAGAAACTCCTCCATAGGAAGAGGCAGAGGAGGAATACGGTGCTATGCTTGTGGAAAGACAGGGAACATGTCTTGGGAATGTCCTGAGAAGAAGAAGGAAGGAGGAGAAGCTCACATTTCAGAAGCACAGTGACAGTATGTTGAAGCAGAAGGAGGAGAGGATGGAGCATCCATGATGTTGAGAAAAATTCTCTTAAAACCAAAGGAAAAAATTGAAAAGCCAATGCAGAGAAATAGTCTCTTTAGGACAACTTGCAAGACTAAGGACAAAGTATGCAAGGTGATCATTGACAGTGAGAGCACGAACAACCTAGTATCCACAGATATGGTGGAGAAATTTGAGTTGAAGACAAGTGCACACCCAAATCCATACAAAGTCTCATGATTGCAGAAAGGACACCAGGTAATCATTATTAAACAATACTTGGTTGAAATTAAGATTGGAGGATATAGAGATGAAATCCTATGTGATGTAATTCCCATGGATGTATGCCATATTCTGTTGGGAAGACCGTGGCAGTTTGACAAGAATTTCATTCATGATGGGAGGAAAAATACATATGCATTGGAGAAGAATGGTAGAACGCATATGTTGTTGCCAATAGAGAAGAAGAAAGTGAAAGAGGAGGCCAACACAAGCATACTTCTCATGACTGGGAAGGAAATCCTCAAAGAAGTCAAGAAAGAACATGGGCTGTAGTTCATTGTGGTAAGGAAATCGAAAGTTATCCTTACAATTACATCAATAGATGATTTACCTGAGGAAGTTCAAGAACTGCTGGATAATTTCGCTAACATAGTGGTGGATGAGCTACCTAACGCATTGCCACCTGTCAAAAGTATCATTCACCATATCAATTTGATACCAGGAGTAAGTCTATTGAACAAAGAAGCATACAGATTAACACCTCGAGAGAATGAGGAGGTGAATAACCAAGTCCAAGAGTTTCTAGATAAGGGTTTGGTCAGGGAGAGCTTGAGACCATGCGCAGTATCAATTGTGTTGAGCCCAAAGAAAAATGGAGGATGGGGAATGTGCATAGACTCAAGAACCATCAACAATATCACCATCAGGTATAGATTTCCTTTACGAAGAATGTATGATTTAATGGATTTCTTAAGTGGAAAAAATTTCTTCTCTAAGATAGATATGAAAAGTGGGTATCACGATATCAGGATGAGAGAAGGTGATGAATGGAAAACAACCTTTAAGACAACCGAAGGCATGTATGAGTGGCTTGTTATGCCATTTGGATTAAAAAATTCCCCGAGCACTTTTATGAGGCCGATGAATGAAATTATGAAAGATTTCATTGGCAAATTTGTAGTTGTGTATCTGGCTTATATACTAATCTTTAGCAGGACTAAAGAGGAGCATTTGAGACACCTAACACTAGTGATGAGGAGGCTACAATAGGAGAAGTTGTTGATAAATCTGAAGAAGTCCTCTTTTATGAAAAAAAAACTCATTTACTTGGGTTTTGTGATCTCTTCGAATGAGTTGAAGATGGATCCATAGAAGTTGAAGGCGATTAGAGAATGGCTATCAGCAAGGAGCATGTTTGAGGTAAGGAGATTTCATGTATTAACCTGTTTCTATAGGAAGTTCATTAGAGACTTCAGTGGAATTTGTGTGCCAATGATGGATACGATAAAGAAGGGACACAAGTCTTTTAAATGGAAAATGGAAGTTGAGAGGAGCTTCAATATACTAAAGGAGAAAATAACAGAGTGACCAATTATGGTCTTACTTAATTTCGAAAAGACATTTTAGGTAAGGTGTGATGCAAGTGGAGTTGCAATAGGAGCAGTTTTGAGTCAAGATAACAAACCTGTTGCATGTTTCAGTGAGAAGCTGAATGAGGCTAAGAGTAGGTACTCCGCATATGACAAGGAGTTTTATGCCATAATTCAAGCCTTGAAGAAATAGAAACATTACCTTGTCCCACAAGACTTTGTGTTGTATAGTGATAACCAAGCCTTACAATTCATAACCAGGGAGGAAAAATTGAATCAGAGGCATGCAAAATGGGTGGAATTTATGCAAAAGTTTACTTTTGTCATAAAGCACATTGTTGGGTATGCTAACAAGGTTGTCGATGCATTAAGAAGGAGATGTTTGATTCTACAAGAATTCCAGGTGAAGACCTTGGGGTTTGAACACCTTAAGGATATGTATTGTAATGATATATACTTCAAGGAAGCATATGAAGCATGTGGAAAACCTGCACTAAGAGATAGAAGTCAGTGGGCAGAGTACATGATTTAGAAAGGACTTTTGTTAAGAGGAAATCAATTGTGCATACCAAAATGCTCAATGAGAGATAATCTTCTAAAGGAGAAGCATAATGGAGGATTGGTCGGACATTTCAGCCATGATAAAATGTTTTCACGGTTGAGTAGTTCATACTATTAGCCAGGTATGAGAAAAAAGGTGATAAAATTTGTGAACAGATGTAGAATCTACCAACATGCAAAAAGAAAAAAGAAGAATACTAGATTGTATAAACCATTGCCAATACGAGAGAGGCCTTAGGATGAAATAAGCATGGATTTTTTGTTAGGATTGCCAAGATGACAAAGAGGATTTGATTCCATATTTGTGGTAGTTGATAGGTTTTCAAAGATGACACATTTCATACCATGCCAGAAGACCAGTGATGCAACACATGTTGCAAATCTGTTTTTCAAGGAAGTTGTGAGACTTCACGACCTATCCAGGAGCATTGTCTTGGATAGAGATGCAAAATTTATTGGTCTCTTTTGGAGGATACTGTGGAAGAAGTTGGGGACAAATTTTTCCTTCAAATCATCTTATCACCCTCAGACATATGGGAAGACCGAGGTGGTAAGCAGAAGTTTTGGAAATTTATTGAGTAGTCTGGTCACTGAGCACCATAACCAGTGGGATCGGATTCTACCTCAAGTAGAATTTGCATACAATGACTCACCAAACAAGAGCACTCGAAAGATCCCATTCCAAAAATTGTATGAAATTCAGCCCAAGGGATTATCTAAGTTGAGAGACTTGGAATAGAGTGAGATTAGGAGCACTGGAGTAGAATATTTTGTTGGAGAAATGGAGAGGCTCCATAGCCAGATCAGAGGATAGTTGCATAATTCTTACCAGAAATACAAGGACAGAGCAGCTGATAAACACCATAGGGAACTTCAATTTGAAATAGGAGATTAGGTTCTGGCACATCTCAAGTAAGAAAGGTTCCCTAGCCAAACATATAATAGGTTAAAAATGAAGAAGATAGGAATGTGATTGTTTTGAGGATGGAACTGTGACTCTTAGTTTCAATTTCAATTATTTCTCTTCACTTGAATCTCTACAAATCGTGCATCGATCATGTGGAGAATGCCAGGAGATCGGGAGGAATTTCTTGGTGAGAAATCCCTTGGATCTGAGCTATCGAGATCCCTTAGATGCAAGGAGTGTGCGGGAAATCGAATTCTGCATCAGACGAAGCTCAGTAGGGATAACACCTCAAAAAGTGTTGTCGAAGATCCAGGAACCCATTTCCCGTGAGAAGCGAAGGGCGAGACCTTCAGAGACTTAAAATTTTTTCTAAGTCCGAGACATTAAAAGCTTAGGAGGAGGGGTGTTATTGACTCTCAGATTATGGTGGAGAACCAATGATCACCTGATTAGAGACAAGTGCGCAAGCGTTAGCATTGTGTATGTTCAGGAGGGAAGACCCACGAAGATCTAAACAAAAGGTGGAGAACTTTCGGGGAGAGATGCAAAATCTTGCAAGCCGTTGGATCAAGCACAGATGCGAGGAGGTTAAGGGTGAGGAATTTCAATGTCCGAACCTTAGGAGGAATTATAGCTGTCAGATCCTAATAGATCTATACCATTGGTCCCTTTTTGGGTTTCGGCTACCGGGGATACAAAGGGAAAGAGTCGAGACTCTTGGCCCATGAAACCCCGAAAAGATCCAGGCCATCGGATCTTTGGAGGCTTGGAGCCATTGATTTGTAGAGGGGGATGGTTTCGGATTTCATCAACCGGGGATACAAAGGGAAAGAGCAGGGACTCTTGGCCCACAAAACCCCAAAAATATCCAGACCGTCAGATCTCCTCAGGCTTAGAGCCATCGATCTGCAAGTGAGGCAGTGTTTCAGGTTTTGGCTACCAGGAACGCAAAGGGAAAGGGTCAGGACTCTTGACTGATGAAACCTCAAAAGGATCAGGACCGTGATATTTTTGGAGTCTTCAAGACATTGATATGTAATGTGGGAGTGTTTCGGAATTCATGACTTGGAGGAGCCAAAGCATTTTCTGGTAAAGCTTGTGGTCACGAGCGTGTGGTCACGTGAGCTAGGGAAAGGGAGGAGCTAATCTCTGTTAGCCCTCACTGGGTTTTCAAGACTTGGAGTTGCCAAGGACTCATCATATCAGAAACCTTGGAGTCACTAAATATGACGTGCCTCTTGGGTTAATCCCTTGGTCGTGCCTGTGGTCGCGAAGAGTGAGAGCTTGTGCCCAATGCTTCTTTGTGGGGGGAAAACATAGATAAGGGCCTATGGACTTGGTGTTGGAGGTTCCAACTCAGAACTAGGAGAGTCGTTTCGGCTTTGAAATTCAGAGAGCCTGATCAGGAGGTTGTGCATCCCTAAGGAGAAATAGGGGGTCTGCATCAAAATATCATTACAAACATAGGGAACATTTCCTTTATGATTATACAGTATCAATTTATTTAAAATGAAAATAAATCACAATAATTCTAGGAAGGCGTCGCTTGGACATTCATGAAAAAATATAAATACCTTACAAATTTAAGACATATTTACGATGTAATACACATCAAATAATAAGATATAACTTAAACATACAGAATATTGTAAGCGGATTTAAGAATCACTATGGAAAACTAGAGGAAGATGTAACCACAAGAATTTGTGGAAGATAAGCATGCCATGAATAACTCAAAAGAAAATACAAGAATAAACTTAAAGGAGAAGATTAGGATAAATTATTGCCAACAAAATCCTAACATTGTTATGGGGCTATGCTTGAATCATGAAACTAAACCACCTGTATAAAAGTTGCATATGATTCCTAGTGAAAAACCTGAGTAGCGGGTGGCTTCCCTCACAGGAAGACACAAGGTCATAAATCGCCATGAGTTAGAGATACTTATTTTACACAGAGTGTGGATGGAAATACATTTAGAGATTTATGAATAGAGAAAGGAGGGACCTCAAGCATAATTTGTAAGGAAAATAGTTACATAGACAATCATGAATAAAAATAGTCTTTCTGAGCTACCACACCTTTTACAGGATAGTTTAAGCATTAGAGTTTTCATGTGTTTACCTGGAAGAGGAGGGAACCATACAGACATGCACCCATTTATTTCCTTATGCAGAGAAGGAACCCTCCATGTCGTCGGTTTTACACCAGTGATGATTTTATGGATGTAAATTTGTTTTAAAATGTAGAAACCTTGGCCAATATTACTAATCCTTCATATGCCAACTATACATGTTTGGCTATATTTTTGTAAAAATATTCAAATTTATAAAGATTTTAAATAGTTTTTATAAATTTTTGGCGATTTTTAAGGTAAAATAATTTTATCCTATAGACTTTGGGTGAATCATTTTTAAAATAAAAAATCTCATTTTTGGAAAAACCATGGAAAATTATCCCATGAGCAAAATCTAGCCCCTAAAATCATCCATGTTTTACACACAAAGAAGTGTTGCAGAGTTTAGCGTTGGGTGTTCTTGCAAATGCATAGAGCCAAAGAAAAATGAGTCATTAGTTACCCATGGATCCTCATATTGTAGAGTAATGGCGAGGGGATGTTCTGGGTACGTTGTCCATGTGAAAAAATGGGCATGGCATATCCACATTGGTCACGAGAACCTAGAACCAGTACAATGCATAACCCTCATAACTTTCACCCATAGAATTTAATGTTATTTACGGACATGTCTTAACTGTGTGTTCAACCAAGCCCATAACATTGTTAGTGCTAATCCTTGTCACTAAGTCAGGGAAGTTTCAGGCTGGACAATAAGTATTACGGTTATGACCTGTCATGCCTTATGGGATTCCAACCCTCAACACAAAACATTGCTATTTGATCAACCCTATCGTTATATACAATTGGTGTATGCTAAGTCCATTTAATTACTATGCTAACGTCTTAACAAAAAACTGGCAAGAACATCCACTACATGTAACAGTTAAAACACACATACAGTAATGGTATAATTTGTTGCCAGTAGACCCATATATAGACATATGCGAATAATGTTAAACACTTCAAGTAAGGTATACAATAACTCTTATGTATAAACTCAAGAAAATACATTGCCTTATATGACTGTAATAAGTTGGAAGTACTCCTTCATTGGATATGAAGTGGAAAGTACTAAGTCTAGTTTTAAAGTCGAGCTTGAGTGAACACTTTTGTGGGACCCTTTGATAAAGGTAGAAACCATGCTAGGCTACAGTTAGTTTAGACTTTATAAACTTAACCAGATTACAGTTTCATGGATTAGTCTAAACCTTAACCTGTTAAGACAAGTGTTATCACATGTACTGAATTATTGTAATAGGCAAGACTTCATGGAAAGGTTATCCACCTTGTCTAGTCGCTTGTAACTACTAATAAGCGTATGTCGTATTCTAATAGCGATGATTATAGTTTTAAACCCAACAAGTATAATAGAGTAAAGAAGTTTTAATACACCTAGCAATTTTTTATTATTTATTTTTGGTAAATTTGGGTTACATTACATACGGTATCAAAGAAAAGGTTACAACACTTGGACCTCAAAACTGGGCCAAGTTTTTTTTAGTACATACTATACTGGTTAATGAAAAAACTAACAAAAATTCTTATTGTTACAAACAATTTTTTTTTGTTTTTGTTGTGATAATGGCAGCATAGAATGCAGAGGAGATTAGACTTGTGATAGGGAATATGCCACACCTCTCCCTCAATGTATGGTTTCTCTGCATGGCTCCTCTACAACTTATGTGAGTTGGATTAGCAAGCATCGTTCAGCCTGCATCCACTAACAAAAGCATTATCAATAATCCATATACATAAATCATATTGAAATCAATCATCTGTCACATGTGCGTAAAATGAAATACTCAAAAAAAAAAAAAATACTCTCCTTGACACAATCCAGAGTCCATGGAAGTTCATTGATGCTATCAGCATCCATAACCTATCATGTTTCTTGGACACTCAGAAAAACTTGTCAATAACATCTGCCAATATATATACATCAATATAACAATAAGTCACAACACATCATCATCATCATGTATAATCCATAATCGAAACAAAATCATGATATACCATAATCAGATCACTCGCATGCAAGTGTCCTCAAAGAATAAGTCAATAAAAGTGTGCTCAATAGAGCAGGGTGTTACACATGTCTCTATGAAGGAGATGAAGAATTTGGTGCAACAGATATTGGAAGTATTGAATTATATTCATAGTCATAATCCTTGCATAATTCATATATATTTGAATTGTAGAAATATATTCGTGAAGGGTAATAATAATGCTATAAATACCAAAGATCTCGTTTTCATTCGCATCTTGGAAAATGATTATGCTACACACATTATCATTGGTACACCGAAATTCATGGCTCCATAATTATATGGAGAGTATTATAATGAACATTTAGATGTTTATTCATTTTTCATGTGCTTACTAGAGATATTTACTCTATATATTCCTTACAACGAGTGCCCTAATGTTGATTAGATTTATAAGAAGGTGAGTTCTAGCATAAGTCTCACATCATAGCAAAAGGTTGCCAATTTAGAAATGAGAAAATGGATTAAAAAGTGTTTGGAGGTAACATCAATGACACCTTATCATGTAAAACTTCTCTCATACCATTTTTTATAGGACTCCAAGTGCGCAACTAATACATGTACATGCTAGACTCTCTACTCTTTCTCGAAATTAACTTGTATAAGAATATTTTGTGTTTTTCTACAATTTTATGAAATTTAATGAAAAATAAATCACATAATGCAGTATGTAATTTACATAATAAAGTGTTGCAATTATATACTAAATGTTAACCTGAAACTTCTAGTATGAATATATAAAAAATGCAACAATCACACTCTAGCACGCTTGGATTTAAGAAGTTGTTTTCCAGAAGATTGAACTTCTCCTCTCTCTCTTATTTTTTATTTTTAGCTAAAAATCTAAAATTGTACGGACACAATAGATTATTTTTGAAATGAAAAAATAAAGAAAAAATCTTGTTAAAGAAGAAATTATTACCTTAGGAGATTATTTGTTTTGTTTTACGTTCATTTCCGACACTACAAATGGACACAGAAAACCAAAACGAGGAAAGTTTCCCAGCCGCGACCTCAACTTTGTTCCAGTAAAACTCAATCGATGAGAAAGTGGTCCTATGTTGCACTTATAATGAACAAGCAAAACATGTGTCTGACCACACAAGGATTCCATCCCTTTTCTTAAGTTAATGAGATCCGATCTTGTGACCTCTAATCTCATTGTACAGAGTAGAGAGTGGTTTGTACTGGCAGTGGAGGAGAGCAGAAAATGATTCAGATGTATATGATCTTTCATATGCCTGTAGATATCATCATGGTAAAGTGAATATTTCACCACTAATAAATTGGATTTATATGAGTTTTGATTTCCCATTGAGATCGTCTTGGTAAATGAAGATTTCACTATGGTTGAATCATTCAACTGCAAATAGACTTATTGACCATGGTGCAAAAGTAAATCCTTTGTTCACGATCCCTATTTAGAATCATTATATTAATAAATAAAACGAGTCTTTATATTGAATTAATATGTCATTTATCCATGTGGCATCTTAATAAATTCGATTTAGATAAATCCATATTAATGTTCGTTATCTTGTTGAAAACCTTTAAAATTTTTACTTTTACTTTTGGTTTGACTCTATTTTCTGTCGAAGTCTCGTGTCAGTCTCATTGTGGAGGTTTCCTTACAATTTGAATAAAGTAGTAGACATGCACAACCATCGCCCATTATTGAGGCATGGGCCCATTCATAGGACGTTATTGAGTATTTTTACAGAGTTAGAGCTTGGTGTTTATGAGAAAGACTCAAGTTCTGGAAAAAAAAACAAATTATCTAGATAAGGTTTTTGACATTTTCATTTTTTCAGTGGAATAAAGTATATAGATTGGGGTCACCAGAGACAAAAGATTGTAACTACTCTAGTCTATGGTTGGGAGGAGCTGGACTCTCTTCTCAGTTTGTCTCAGTAAATCTTTGTGGTTCATATATCTGTATCTACTTTTATTATTTTATTTCCTTAGAATTATTAGGTGAAGTGTTAAAGATTCTAGTTGAATATTATTTTATGTTGTTGAAGTAAACGTTTGTTAAAGCTTTTGATGTGAAAGTAGAAATAAACAAAGATTTTAGAATCAATTTATTATTGATAATAGTTACATAGAAAGTTGAAATAGGGAAATAATCAAAGAACAACTTAATCATCATTTGTCAATATTTTTCATGTATATTATCAAAACAATGAGATAGTATAAGTAGTTCTGAAATACAATATGAAACCCTAAACATGGAATGTTTATTAGTTAAAGGCTACTTATAATCATAAGTATAGATAAATATACTCTAGTGATTTTGTAGAAACTGTTATCAAAGAATTCTCATAGAATAAATAGAGTTTGTTTTCCTATGGCACAAATAATATGTGAATAATAATATTCCAGGAAAGGTATCCATAATTAAGACTCTTTTAGTAATTTACATTAAATAGATATAAGTGAATAAATTTCCTATGGCACAAATAATATGTGAATAATAATATTCCAGGAAAGGTATCCATAATTAAGACTCTTTTAGTAATTTACATTAAATAGATATAAGTGAATAAAATCTGTATATCAGAGCCAAGAGATTGATGTTTATATATATACCTTTTTGTAGCTACAAAATCGATCTTGGTGCATGTTAATTTAGTTATACAGTAAACACTACAGATTTAATTATGGGGCCTATCAATTTATTCATACAACAAACCATTAAACCCACTACAGGGGTATTATACAAATAATAGTATGAAATTCTTAGAACCCTTCTGCAAACATAGTCGAATATTAAATCTAAGAAGTCAAGACAACTTTTGCAGAGTAAGACTGCATAAACACAAGGTGGCTAACAAGCATTGTTAATGGTAACGAGACCATGCCAATCTTATTGGTTGTCATAATGTATCATTATACCGCAGAGATACTAAATATTGACTGGATTATTGAGTTGGTAACGATACATTGGTTACCTTAGGGTTCCAGTTTATAAACTCTGGGTTGACCAGATTTTACTTAAGCATGTCTACGCTTGGCAAAGGATCTTTTCCTGGAAGTATCCTATTATCATCCCTCTGTAACAAAGAATGCTGGAATTAAAATTAGAAGTAGAGACTTATAATGTTTAACATAAAACAAATGAGCGACCGAGAGAAAGAAGTGACAAATGATGGGTTTTACATGCATACACTCAAAGGGAGGAAACCATGCTTGATCATAGAGAGAGGTTAGTATTCACATATTCTTGTTCTTGGTCGAGGGCCATTGTTCCTAATTAAGAGGAAAAGAGTTTAATAAAAACATTAATATCGACGACTGAGTAGTTACTGTAGTAGGAGTTCATAGAAGATGACACAAAATAAACTTATACGCGTAAGATGATGGAGATGACATTGAGAAATAAATTGAGAGCTTGTGGGTTGACATACTCCCCAAAGTGGGTACTGTGATCACGAGTTCGGGAACAAAAACCTTCTCTAGAATTAACATGCCTGCAAGTAAATGAGGTAACACATGAGTTAATTAATGTCAAACTACAACCCAATTTAAGGAAGTTACAAGTGCTAATAACTGCAAAGATGAAGAAAAAGGACTAAACTCAGTCATAACAGCTAAACGCTCAAGTATACTCACCGGAGAGAATTGGGTCACGTGTGGGAAATGTGTTCCATCAAACATTGGCCTGAATTTGTATGGGTTTTGGTACCTACACATAATACCTATAGTTAGAACACATGTGATAATGTTTTTGATAAACACTACAGATAATTATGAGAACTGTATTCACTGGTGAATTTTATTCATACGCGAAAACTGTTAGAGTTACTTCACACACACCTAGGATTTCTTTTTCCTAAGATTTTTATTTGTTTATTAGTCATAATTAGTCATTATCTAGTATCCTATATTTTAGGAGAGAATATTCCACTTGAAGAATATTCTCTTTCAGTTCACACTTCAGTTTGACTAGTTGAGTTGAGTTTAGATGTTGCATTGGGATCATCACGATGCAAAATTGGGATCATCACCATGCTAATTCGACCTTGCCTTGGTATCATCACCAAAGTGGTGCATTAGCCTTGATTCCTTGATTTAACTCCTCACTACTTTGTGTTCAGTCAGTTAACTCAAGACTATTTGACTAGTTAACTCAACTAGGTGGCAGTTCACTCCCGTAACTACCTGAGAGACTAGAATAGGTGGCAGTTCACTCCCGTAACTATTGGTGTGTGTCGATATCACTCTAGAACACCACTATGGCGACTTGTTTCAATTCAAGTCGAAATCATTGATTTATACAGAGTATATCATGCGTAAATTATTCATTATTCACAATGGTTAATGAGAATTCTTCCATTCTTTCTCTCTTTATTCTTCCTTTTCCAATTCTCTCTACAAATGTGTGTATTATTGTTTACCTAGATATATTATATGTAGGTTCAACACATTTAAATGGTATGAGAGCCGACGGAATTCTACGCAAAAGCTACACAAAAAAAAATTGCAGGTACAAAATATTGAAGACAACAGAAAGATGGAATTCCAAAAAGAATTCATTCTTATAACTTACAACTATTTTGCATGGAAGAAGAAAATAGCCATACATATTCGATCTAGAGGGTTGTATAGGCTAACCATGAATACAGATACAGAGCCAACATAAACCATAGAAAAATCCAAGTACTTAAATCGCATGGATGAGGCACTCAGAACAATTTGCAGTCTTATTTCTCCCGTTCTCCTTTTTCATATATCTTCCTCTAAGACTCCCAATGAAGCCTGGACCATCTTGGAAGGGATCTTTGGAAAGCAAGATGATATGAGGGGACACATGCTGGAGGTGGATCTTCTCACATTGGATCCAAAAATCTTCAAGAATATCTAAGATTTCTTTACCAAATTCAAGGATTTAGTGTCGTAACTCAAAGCTTGCGGGGTTGATAAATCGAAGGAGGAGAAACAAATGGTTCTCACCATTCTCTCCAATATTGGTCCTGAATTCTCAGTATTTGTATCTACATTCCATACTATCCGATTCACCTCTAGAGCCACCTGGAAGATGCCTTATGTTGAGGAATTTATCGAATCCCTGCAACAAGAGCAAACCAAGCTCATCAACATGGGCGCAATCAAAGGCCCAAGGGCGCATGCACTTACTGTGCATGATGGAAGCCAAAAATATCGTAAATCTAAAGATAAAGATAAGAGGAAAGCTCATGCACATACGAGGAAGGAAGGGTACAAAAAACCCTTCACCAATGCCTATGGATCCAAAGGAGAAAAGGGAAGAAAAGGAGAGAAATGCACATACTGTCACAAAGGATTCCATTTGGAATCCACATCCATGAAAAAAAAATAGATTTGATGTCTCAGATTCTTCAACAAAAGAACCTTGGAGATCGCATCCCCGAGGGTGCAAAGAAGAAGAAGCCAAAATATCTGAATTCCAAGAAAGGCAATTCTAGCCATGCCTTGATTGCCATCAACTCCTCTCTCGATGCTTGGATCATAGATTCGGGAGAATCACATCACATGGGTTCCTCAGAAGAAGTATATTCTTCTTTGGATGCATGCAAATTTCCTCCCATTCTGATGGGGGACAAATCTTCTGTCGAAGTCACCAACAAAGTAAGGATTGAACTCACCAACGAAAGTTTCCAGAATGTGCTGCATGTTCCCAAGTTTTCTATAAACCTTATCTCCATGTATCAGATGATGAATTCCGGAACTGAAAAGAGAGTCGTATGCACAAAAAATTCCATGGACATCTACGACATGCAAACCAACTCCAGGGTTGCAACCGGTGAGTTAAATCAACAGTCTAGATTGTATACATTTTCTGAATTCATTGAACATGATTTTTCTTTACTGATTACTCATGCTAACGAAAGTAGTAGGATATGGCACAAAAGGTTTGGACATTTGAATTTCATATACATGCAACATATTAGAAAGAACAATTAGTTGATGGTCTACCAAACATCCATTTCTCCAAGGGAGTATGTGAGGGATGTGTTCTCAGAAAACAACCTCAAGAGAAATTCGACAAGGGAAAGTCTCAACGAGCTTCCACACCTTTAGATCTGATCCAAAGTGACCTAATGGATCCTTTTTCGCATCTATCGACAATAAAAGAAAGGTTTGTTCTTATTTTTGTTGATGATTTCTCACATTTTACATGGATCTACTTTCTCAACAAAAAATCCAAGGTCTTTCAACACCTCAAAGATTTCAAAGCTTTGGTTGAGACACAGTCCAGAAAGAAGATCAAAGTCCTCCAAACTAATAATGGGGGAGAGTGTGTGAATCATGAGATCCACAATATTTTCCATGAGGAAGGGATTCAATTGTAGCATATAGTTCCCTACACTCCGTAGAAAAATGAAGTTGTTGAGCGGAAAAATGTATCTCTAAAGGAGATGGCATCTTACATGTTGCATGCAAAGTCACTAGCATAGAGACCATGGGATGAAGCACTTAACTGTGAAACATACATCCAAAATAGATCACCCATAGATATGTCAAGGATAATACTCCCTACGAGGCTTGGAGTGGCCTCAAACTGGAAGTGACCGAATTTTGTATTTTTGGTTCACATGCATGGGCAAGGATTCCCTCTGAAAAGAGGAAGGCACTTGATCCATAGAGAAATCAGTTCATTTTTTTTGGATATGTTGACGGTGTGAAGGGATATCGTCCTATTGATCTTTCCTTAGACTGACTCATCATTGAGCATAGTGTCCAATTCGAGGAAAATGTCTCGCATGTACCTCAACAGCCACATGCAGACACCTTTACTCTTCCATCTATGTGAGATGATGAGCATGCATGCAAGATACCAGATATATGGATCCTTCTTCAGCTAACTCTGGAAGGTTGGTTTGAATTTGGCACCTAGTTACAATCACCTTCTTCAAGCATGAAACATGAAAAACAGGATGTAGCTTCGACTGACTGGGCAGAGCTAACTGATATGCAACTTGTCCCACACGCTTGAGAACTGTGTAAGGGCCATAAAATTTGGGTGCTAGCTTCTGACACTACTCGGCCTTGAGGGAAGTTTACTTATATGGTTGCAGTCACAGAAACACCTGATCCCCTTCTACAAATTGACGTTCGGAGCGACCTTGATCTACATGTTGCTTCATTCTATTCTAGGCCATGACCAAGTTCTGTTTAAGGGTATGAAGGATATCCTCTCGGACTATAAGTGTTTGGTCAACCACCTGGACCTTCGAGGTACCCGGTAAGTATGAGAGAACTGAAGGTGGCTTTTGTCCATACACTGCCTAAAAAGGAGTCATGCGAGTGGTTGTATGGTATGTAGTGTTGTACCACCATTCGGCGAGGGGTAACCATTGAGCCCACTGGTGTTGTTTTTTAGAGGCAAAGCACCACAGATATGTTTCCAAACACTTGTTGATGACTTTCATTTGACCATCTATCTGGGGATGATAAGCTGAGATGAGATGTAATTGTGTGCCTTGTAGCTTAAACAATTCTTGCCAAAAATTGCTTGTGAAAGTTGGGTCTCGATCAGAAACAATAGAGTTCATGCCATGAAGCTTGAAGACCTGATCCATGAAAATTTTAGCCACCGTGGATGCAATAAATGGGTGGTGAAGAGCACAAAAATGAGCATACTTGGAAAGGCGATCCACCACCACCATTATGACTGATTTATTCCCTGATTTGGGTAAGCCTATAATAAATTCCATAGAGATATCCTTCCAAATAGCAGGGGGAATCGGAAGCGGTTGGAGGGTTCCTGGAGATTTCACTTTTTCTCCCTTGTTGGATTGACACACCTCACATTCAACCACAAACTTACGGATGTCCTATTTCATACCATCCCAGAAAAAAGAACGTTTGACTCGATCATATGTTTTGGTGAACCCTAAGTGCCCCGCTGTGGGTGTAGCATGAAGCTCATAAAGTACCATGGATTTGAGCTTGGATTGTTTACTTAAATACAAGCGGACTTTGTATCGAAGCTCATCCTGGAGCTAAGAGTACCCTGGGGGAGCTTGAGCCTTGTTCTGTAGTTGTTGGATCAGATTCGAAATTTTGGGGTCTTGAAGCCATTCCTGGTGCACAACTTGTATCCAATTGGGTACAATGAAGGAAAGAGAAAAAACGGATCCTTCGTCTTCATATTTCCGGGACAGTGCATCCGCCACGACATTGTCTTTGCCCTTCTTGTAAATGATCTCATAATCATATCCAAAGAGCTTAGTGACCCATTTTTGTTGATCATAGGATGAAATGCATTGTTCCAGAAAGTACTTGAGGCTTTGATGGTCATTCTTAATTTGGAATCCTTGCCCCAAGAGATAAGGACGCCATAATTCAACGGCATGCAGAATTGCCAACATTTCTTTTTCATAAATGGGTTTACCCAGATTCCTTTCAGAGAGTTGCTTGCTAGTGAAGGCCAAAGGGCGACCCTCTTGCATAAGGACAGCGCCGATTCCTTTCCCTGAGGCGTCACATTCCAACTCAAAGGTCTTTGTGAAGTCGGGAAGGGCCAGAACCAGAGTGGTGCACATGGTCATCTTCAAGGTTTGAAAAGCTTGAGCAACTGTTGGAGTCCAAGTGAAAGAGTTCTTTTTGAGGAGAGCTGTGAGAGGTGCTGCAATCTTTCTGTAGTTCTTAACGAACTTGCAATAATACCCTGTGAGGCCCAAAAATCCACACAAGCTTTTGAGAGTCTTTGGGTGCGACCAATCTTGCATAGCTTCAATCTTTTTCGGGTCCACCCTGACGCCATCCTTTCCCACCAGATGACCCAAGTATTCTACTTCTGAGGCACCAAAAGCACATTTGGACTATTTCAGGAAAAGTTGGTGCTAAGAGAGTAGGCAGAGAACTTGATCCACATGAGTAAGATGGTCTATCTAGGTCTTTCTATAGATGAGGATATCATCAAAGAAAACTAGGACAAAATGACGGAGAAAAGGGCGGAAGACATGGTTCATGAGGCTCTGGAAGGTGGAGGGGGCATTACACAACCCAAAGG
>JZKD02S1878301.1:835590-860227 GCA_000966675.3 Picea glauca
GGTGGAGGAGTCTTGCGACCACCTCGTGCCATTAATTTAGTTCAGGCCCTCCTTCTAGCGCCATTTGTTGACGGGCGAAATTGACCGTCCATCAACTGGGAGAGTGGAACCGGTCTGGGGTTGTCTAATAACCCAAGCCGTTTGGAATGGACCACCCTGACGAGTTTAAAGGCTCCGTTGGCTGCCCTAAGGTCTCGTATGGAAACCAAAGAGAAAGGATTTGAGCTAAGAAATGTAAAAGGAATCTAGAAACTAATAAAACAAAGACAAAGAACTAAACTAATAAAGGAAACTAGAAACTAATAAAGAAAACTAAACTAACTACACTAATCTAACTATAAACTACTAACTATTATATATACAAGATACTAACTATTATTATAATAACTCAAATTAACTACCTAATTATTCCTTATTCACAAATGTACAATATGGACAAACTACAGATTTAGTTAAAACCTGCAAAACTCATGTGATCGCTGCCCTGAGACAGCCAAGGGTCTCTTTTGATTTTTTGTATTTATGAAATAGAAAGAAAGCTAACTGAAATTAGACAATCTGATATACATTACTGAAATAAAACAATGTAATCTAAATCTAACTAAAATATCATTTATATTGTACTAATTAATCAAAGCAATAAACATCTAACTAATTGACCTGTAAATGCTCCAAGTCTGTCCTGCACAAGATGACTTCTTAAGCTGGTTGGAGGAAGAAATTCACACCATTTAGTCCTTAAGCCTCTCGAAAACGATCAGCTATGCTGCTTATTGAAGTGTTGTTACAGGACAAACAAGACATAAAAGAAATCATAACAGTTTTATGATGATAAATCTCCTGCAAAAGGGAAACCTATTGTGCAAAAACTTATATAACAATTCAACCTCTGAAGAAGACAAAGCTATCATTCATAAAATGAATCAACAACTGTTATGTTCTTTATCTCTTTTGGAAGCAACAAGATATGTATAACAGTAAGAAATTATATCAAATGCATGTGATTTAGATAGAAAAGTAATACTAAACCATAAACACAATGATATACAAAACTTGGGACAAAGTGTCAATATATTGAAAAGAAAAAGCTATAAGAACACATCAATTCTGCTCCAGTTTGAATCATAATTACATATCCTTGTTCTTCCACAACTGATGATGATCTATTATTACAAAACCATAGGTTTATATAAGTTTCTGACAAGGTAAAACCTCCTTGTGAATAATAGCAAATAGTTTACACAATCTGGGAATAATCCCAAAAATCTCTTAAACTAAGTAATTAAAAATGCAAGTAAAATCTTTAAGATATCTTCCAACTACTCCTCATATCCATAGCCAATTCGAATTTTCCTGTAATAGACATAAAGATCAAGTTAGAGGAGTATTTTATTGAGAAAACAATAAAAAAATGACTCTATAGACTTAGCTATAGAATCTTCTGATTCTATAGCTGGTCTAGAATAGTAAATAGGACCAGATATATAATCAAAATCAAATCAAATCCAATCATCACAAATTACTAATGATTGAATAAATAATAATAATCCTTTAAATCAAACCAAATCGAACAGAATACAATCGGGACAGAGTGGGAATACTCTGTTTTCCCAATCGTTATAAAATCAAATCAAATCTTAACAAGATTGTTCCATGGATGCAATCAATGGTAAATCAAATCGTATGAGATACAAAAGAATCATTATCGGTTTGCATAGGATCCAAATCGTTTAATCAATAGCCAAAAATGGTCATGATAAAACAAGCATAAATCTATCCATAAAATCTAGTCATAGACTTTATATGTTGAATTTCCAACAGTTCATAGATATGGTCATATCTGTCATTGACTAGTTATAGTAACGAATTGATAATTTTTAATTAAAATCACAATGCTTTAGAAACCTCCATTGTAATCGTATCAAATCATATCAACTCAATAACCTTTACGTAGTCAATGGACAGAGGCATGATAAAATCTACAGATTCATGAACTGAGCATTAATCCACATCAATCTTCACGGAGTTAATAATAGAAACAGCATCGTAACCTTAACCATAATCCAATTCAAATGAGTTTGCAATCAATGAGAATCAAATCAGTTGCGATTCGGTTATGTATCCACGGAAAAATATGAAATTTGGTCGAATGAAATTGAAACAGTTAACCCATTTATCAATAATACTCATATCATAACCAATTCGAATTATACCATTGACTATATTCAAAATTCGGGATACCAATCAACAAACTATTTAAAAAAAATATTAACAGCTTGTATTATCAACAGAACATCGAGCTAATTTTGAACAATCATATCTATTTGATGATCTATCGAATCAAAACCAAATCCAATCGAATTTTTAAACGATAATAAAAAATAATACAAACATTATATATAGCGAAGCATGCTTATGTAACAGAGTAGGCGAAATATGTTCAAAGAAAGTAATATAAATGAGAAAAATATACCATCACAGCTGTTGGGACTTATGTCAATTTTGAATTGATAATTGCAGTGGCAGACTCGACGTTTTTGAACAGGACTGAACCCGTGGTCCGTTGCTTCTTATTGGAGGGTTGCACCTTTGCATTCTGACCAGTGAGCTTTGCATTCTGACCTTGTGAGCTTTGCAGACAAGGTTGAGTCTATAAAAAATATTGTGAGTAAAAAGGTTAAAGGTAACCCTACTGTCGATGGGAAAGGTAAAAAGAATGCTCGACTTATATCGAGACTTGCTAGGAATAAATCTAAACCTAGTGTTGATCAAAAGCCTATAGTCCTCATTGAAGAATCGGACTCTGACATCAAACGCTTCCTAGCTAGTGAGTACCCTTAGTCCCAAGGTCTATGTTTCAAGCCACCCTATGACTTCATTTCTAATTTACCCCCCGCCTAAAGAATAATCCTAGTTACCCAGGGATCAAGATTCCTAGTGAAACCCTCGTTGATTTTACCAAACCCTCGACTGCAATTTCAAAGCTCGGGTAGTCATCATGCGACCAATGTAATGTGTGGTTGGAACGCTACTATACCGACGTTCCCTTATTATAGTTGAAAATCCAATCATTGGAAAACCAAGTTGCAGTTTTGACAAGCCAAAGGGATAAGCTTCAAGCAAATGATAAGAAGAAGAAAACCACTGGTTCCATCGTATTTAGGAATGTCGAATTGGCTACAACCTTCGTGAATTCCAAAATGTCATAACCAAGTTGTTTGCTCGTCATCCAGGTATGAATTTCGCTATCAATTCCGTTTTGTGAATTGCTAAGATTGATATAATGAATTGGGTCTGGTTTTCAAATAGCTCTGAATGACTCTGTCATAGTTTTGTGGATCTTGTACATTGTTTTTGTTTTGCCAAAATTAAGTGAAGTTTTGATTTGGTTATCGATTTGGTTGTGCCCAGTTTAGCAATTGATTGGTTTTCACTGGGTTTGATTCGTTTGTCTGTTGAGTTAACGAAATTAATGGTGTTTTCTTTCGTTTGGATTTTGTTTGTATCTAACCTGAACAGGAGGTTTTTATGATAAAATTAGAACACGATTTTGTTTTGATTTAACACGATGTAGTTTATTAAATTGGAAAAACGACTCTGTTTTGTCAACATTTTCGTTTGGATTTGGATTATATTGGCTCTGATTTTATGGTGTGATTTTGGAATGATTTCGTGAGTTTGATTGTATGATCTTTTAATATGTTATGTGATGTAATCTTCTAAATCAGGAACACAACTCTGTTCGACTCCGATTTGGAAAGAACGACTCTGTTTTGTATGGAAACGATATTCTCATGTGACTGTGCAAAATATCTCTTCACCAAAATAATCGAACTGTGTTGATTCATAACAACTATGTTAAACTCCAACTGTTCGATTCACGCTTATTTTGATTGGATTGATCTGTATCTTGAGTTAGCGCGATTGTTTTTATGAGCTGGATTCGTATCGAAAATAGACTTGATGTTGCTCTGTTGATTTTAATTTTCAAAACAAGTTTGTTAACTCAGATCGACTTATTTTATCTCTGTTGAGTTCGTATGATGAAATTCGGTTAATGGTTCATTTTTAGATGAATTCAAGTAATACTTTCATTGAAAATCAATCGATTTTGTCTGCCCCAATTAGCAATAACAAATGATTGGACAACTCTTACAGATCCTGTTATTAATTAATTGATCCCATTATGATTTCGTTTGGGATAATTTACATACCAGTTTTGATTCGATTGGCTAATAGCATGGATCGTTTGTTATGCTTAACATAGTGCTATCAATTTGAGAAAACAATCCTGTTAATGCGGTTTGGATTTGAAGTGATCTTGTGGGTAGCTGAAGAAACCTTTTGTTTTGATTTCAATTGGTCCATAAATCGATTTCATTGTTGTTGCAGTTATCCAACATGTTTATGTTTACCCGATTTTGTGACAACAAACGAAATGGAGTACATGCATCTTTGTAGTCATCTGATTGATCTTAGTCTTGTTTGGTTTTAAATTAGTATAACATTTTCAATTTGAATGATTTGTTTGTCTTTCAAATAGCTATTAGATACTTGTTAATAGCTAAATTTAATTCTTTAAAGATTTGAATTGATTTTAATGTTGAATCTGTGTCTGATTTAGACCAGCTACAAAATCGCAGGATTCTGTAGCTAGTCTATAGAATTAGATTTTTATCATTTTCATTAACAAAATATCCTCGTAACTTGTCCATTTTTTACCTTGTCAGGTACATACAAATTGCATTGGACATGTTGTGGCAGTCTAGGAGCTATTTGTGTTATATAGTTTTTATTTTAGGTTGTTAGTTTAGTCAAACTTGGGATATTTTCCCAGATTTCTATAAACAGTTTTGATAACTTCCACATGGATGTTTTACCCTATGGAAGGTCTTTAAATACTTATTATTTTTTGTAATAAGGAGCATCCTTACTTGTGGGAGAACCAGGCTATGGATTTCTGATACAGACTGAGACGAAAGTTGATGTTTTATTACATCTTTTGCTTTCATAATATCAATCTTTTGTTTCAAGTTTATGCATGTCAGTTTGCAGTTGATTATAGACTACTTTAACTATCGTAATCTGTTGCAGGATGATATGATTTGATTAATTTGTTATCCATATCTGATCTCTTTCATTATTTAAAAGTACAACAATTACTTGGTTTCAGTTAATGAATCATAGATTTCTTTTCTTCGTTAATTGAATCATTTCGTATAGATCTTTTCATAAAGGTTTATATAACTGTGAAGATTTATAAATCATAAGATTGTTGTAGTTTTTATGTCTTGTTTGTCCTATAATTATATTTAAATAGCACTACAGCTTCTAGTTTATGACAATCTCGGGGATTATTCGGTGTGGGTTTCCTCCCTCCGATCGGCTAAGACAATCATTACATTCAGGACAAATCTGGAGCATTTCTCCAGGTCAGTTTCGTATTTATTTAATAGTTTATTTGTTAGTATAGTATAAGTAGTTTAGTTAGGTATATGTTTAGTTTAGATTTGTAGTTTGAGTTAGTATTTTAGTTGTTTAGTTTAGTTAGTTTTTGTTTTATTTCTTTTTATAAAATTATAAAATCAAAAAACAATAGCTCTCGCTATCTTAGGACAGAATTTAAATGAGTTTTTCAGGTTTTCATTCAAATCTGTAAATTGTAGTTATTGTACATTTTGTGAATAAGATTTATTTCTGTTAGTAGTTAGATATTTAATTTCTTAGAGTTAGCATAGTATTAGACAGTAGATTGTATATAGAATAGTTAGATTAGTATTAGTGTGTTTTTAATATATATTTTTAGTTAGATTAGTTAATTTAGAGTAGTTTTTCTTTTTTGTTTTCTTAGGACTTAGATCGGCTAACGGAGCCGCTAAACCCGCTAGGGTGGTTCATCCCAAACGGCTTGGGTTATTAGACAACCCCGGACCGGTTCCACTCTCCCAGTTGACGGACGGTCAATTTCGCTCGTCAACAAATGGCGCTAGAAGGAGGGCCTGAAGTTAATTAATGGCACGAGGCGGTCGCAAGACTCCTCCACCACCTAATCGCTCACCTATAGTGACTAGAAGCCATTCAAACAATAATATTCCCCTTCAAACAACAACCACATCAACCGACGATCCACGGATCACAGTTGAGCCAATAACCTCTAATCCTACAGGTGGTGACATACAAGAGATTGTTCGTCAATCTCTCATAAAAACACATAGTGCCTTAGCTCGTTTGAGGCAACCAAACCATCCATGGGGTCAACCTTTTGATTTCTCTGATATTAGAGAACAATTAGAAGACACTAACCTCACTGTGAATCCTTCAGATCCAACCCTAAAACCTACTGTAGGAGGATCTGGGATACCTCCTTCACCACCTCCATCATCTCCTTCCTCTTCTGAAGGAGATTCTTCTAACGAAGGTAGTTCCCCTTCTCAGTCTTCCACACCCACTACACCAATGGAAAATCAGAACAACCCTGCTAGACCTTGGCTTGACCAGGATGTCGTAGCTGTACTTAGAGCTCAACATTCCTTACCTAAACATCTGACGAAATGGCTTCCTATGTTTGACCCTGACTCGAAACAAATCACTGAAGATCACATTAAAAAGTTTATGTTAGCCATAAGACTCCGTAATGTCGAACATGAAGACGTTGTCTGTAGGTTGTTCCCCTATACTTTCGAGGGCAATGCATCCACATGGTACTTTTCCCAACAACCCCATACCATCATGTCTTGGGAAAAATTTGAGTCATGCTTTTTAGAAAAGTTCAGAGACGGTAAGCCTCTAGAAGTCCTAGTCATGGATGTTTCTAGCTTAAGAATGAACCCAAAAGAAAAAGTTAAAGACTTTAATCAAAGATTCTTAACGCTTAAAAACCGAATCCCTACAGATTCCATGCCTGCCGAGAATCTTATAATAGCATACTACACTAAAGATTTGCATCAAAGTATAACTATTTGGGTTAAACGATCTAAGAAAGCCACGTTGTTACAAGCCTTCGAGGAGGCCAACCAAATTGAAAAATACATACTTAGTCTTAAAGAATCTACTAGCAACAAAAAAAAGTCTAGTCCTTCTTCCAAAAACAAGATCGAAATCCTCCCCAGATCCACTCAAAGTAAAACACAACCTGAAAGCTCGGATTTAGAAAAATTAACTAAAGTTGTTCAAAAACTGTCAAATCAAGTTATAGACTTAAAAAAGAACAACCAAAGAAGCTTCTTTGAGCAAAGGGCCTTACAAACCCCCATTCCGGAAGCCTTTTCCTACCAACCGACCTAATCCGACCACCGAAGGCCTTAATCTAGAAAGTCTGCAATACACCCTTCAAACAATTCTAGAAGCTCAAGATAACTTAATGCCTCTTGAGATTCCTGAGGAGGTAGTTGACCAAGAGACAGTTCAAGAAGAGGAGTCTTCTCCAAACATTTTTGGACACTTCTCGGATAGCATCTTTCAAGCTAACTTCGAGACAGTACATCCCTATAATACCAGGAGTAAGACAACCAACAAACCTTCTTCCGAAAACACTACAACTTTGCCTCCAAAGCAATCTAAATCAGCTGAGAATAAACAAAGTAATGTGAACCCCAACTTAGATTATGATATAGTTGAAGATCTTAAAAAGTTGAGGGCTAACATTTATGTTTATGAGTTATTGAAATTTCCATTTCTGCTACAAAAAATGTTACAAAATATCTCAGAGAATGGAAAAAATGGTAATTCAAGTGGTAACAAGGTTGTGCAGAACAGAGTTCCTCAGAAGACTTCCATAAAAACAATCCTTATCCTCGAGATAAAGGAGGCCTTCCCGTAAGTAATGTAAAGAATGTAAATAATGTAGATAAAGTAGCTTTAGAAACTACGAGTAAAAAGCCACAAGCTACCACTCTTAGTACTCTAAAAAATGTACCTCCTTTTTTGTTAACTTTCAAAATCTTTAATAGAAATGTGCACAATTGTATGGTAGACTCAGGAGCGCCATCCAATGTGATGCCATGGTTTGTATGCCAAAAGATTAACGCTAAAGTTGAACCACTTTAAAAATCATACAACTTGATCGGACCAATGTTAAAGTTATACGTGAACTAAAGAATGTGCTCATTAGATTATCATCTAACCCCAAGGTTCATCAAGTCATTGATATAATTGTTGTGGATATTCCAGAAGTGTATGGTTTTTTTTTAAGCAGGGACTGGTCGGAGCAGCTACACGGTTATTTCGCGACAGATTGGTCTCATCTATGGCTTCCAGAGAACGGAAAGCCTAATAAGATCAAGGTAAATCGTGAACTCTACCTTAAGTTCATGGTCACAGATTTAAATGATCCCAATGAACCATTTACACCTTTTGTGGATTCACCTGAAGTACAAGGGATGGACACCTTTTTCAGCAATTTCATGGCCGAGGCTTCAGCTATCACCAATCCTGAACAACAGTCTGAGATTGTAGCATGTGTGCAGCCAACAACTTTTACGCAATGATCTCATGTACCCGATGGGAATCAAATTTGGTCTCTTTATTTTGACGGGTCAAAATCCAAAGAAGGAGTTGGCGCAGGTTACGTTATTATCGATCCGGCAGGTAATAAAACATTGATTACATGTAGGTTAGAATTTGAATGTACCAACAACACTGCAGAATATGAGGCTTTACTACAAGGTCTCAGAAAATATTTATATATGAACATCCATCTTTGGAAACTTCGAAATAGTGGTTAGACAGGTAAGAGATTCTATCCACTGTCTGTCTCCGCATATTAAAAGGTACCAATCTGAGGTATGGAATTTAATGAATAAATTTTTCGCTTTCAATATAAATTCTATTCCTAGATTGAATAACTCTGAAGAAGATTTATTAGCTAATGTAGCTCCTAAACTCTTTCCTACAGAAGGCTTGTCCCCAGATGCATTCTCCGTCGAGCTGTTGTTCTGGCCATCAGTGCCCGACAACATCATGAACTGGAGAGTCTTTGACGATGATCAGCAAATTATTAACTTTCTACACATGGAAGAAACTTTTCAAGGCGCGGTGATAGACGAACACACGCACGATGAAAATTTGCATGATTTCACGGTAATACCAGATCCGAGAACTCCTGAATCTTCATCGGATATGGTAAATTCGATACCTAAATTTGTGATTAGATTAGAGAAGTTTTATGATCTTCAAGATAAATTTAAAAAGACGGTCAATTGTAAAACCAATAGTTCCTCGTTATCTTATGAAGAGATAAATTTAGGAACTAAGGACAATCCACAGTGCATTAATATAGGGGTAGGATGTTCTCAACAAGAAAAAGTTACATTTATTAAATTGTTCAAAGAATTTAAAGATGTCTTTTCATGGACATATGACGACCTTAAAACTTTCGACCCTAACATCATACAACATGTCATTCCTATGAAGCCCCAAACCTTACCCTTTCAACAAAAAATGATAAAAATGCACCCTAAGCTCGAACCGACCGTTCAAAAAGAATTGAATAAGCTCCTAAATGCTAAGATAATTTTTCTTGTTAGGCACGCTCAATGGGTTTCGAACCTTGTCCCATTTCGGAAGAAAAGTGGGGAAATTCGACTCTGTGACGATTTTCGAAACCTTAATAGAGCGTCTGATAAAGACAACTATCCTAGCCCACCCATTGAATAGATACTTCAATAGGTATCTATTTCTGAGAGGCTATCCTTACTGGATGGTTTCTCGGGATATAACCAGGTCCCGATGTCTCCACCAGACCAACTTAAAAATACCTTCCGTGCCTCATGGGGCACTTATTCTTATCGAAAAATGCCCTTTGGATTGACTAATGCTGGTGCCACTTTCCAGAGAGCGATGGACATCACTTTCTGAGGCCTAATCAATCAGTCCATTGTAGTTTACTTAGATGATGTGACTATATTTTATAAAAACAAAAATGATCATCTAGCTCACTTACGAGCCATTCTACAGTGATGTCATAAATACGGCATCTCCTTGAATCTTAAAAAATCCATCTTTGCAGTAGAATAGGGTAAACTCTTGGGATTTATTGTGTCAAGCCAAGGGATGATTATTGACCCCGAAAGGACTCGGGTCATCGCAAAACTTCCCCCTCCTACATCCAAAAAATCTATGCAGTATTTCTTAGGCCAGATTAACTTCGTGAGAAGATTTGTCCCCAGTTTCTCCGAAATGGTCAGACCCTTGCAAAAAATAATTAAGAAAGACACCCAATATCACTGGGGACCCTTCGAAAATCAATATTTTAATGCAATAAAGAAGGCCATAATAGATGCTCCGTCTCTAATGAGCCCAGACGTTTCTCAAGACTTTTGCTTCTGATCGTTCCTATGCTGTCGTCCTAACCCAAAAGAATGTCGAGAACAATGAAGTACCCATTGTCTTTATGAGATCTGCTTTCAAAGGCACTGAACTTAATTACCTAGCAGTAGAACGACAAACCTATGATATTTTCAAAGTAGTCAAGCATTTTCGGTCTTATCTTTTGATGTCAAGGATGAAAGTCATTGTCCCCTACCCAGTCGTCAGGAACCTGTTAGTGCAGAAGGACCTAGGTGAAAAGAGGGATGATTGGGTCACCTCCTTATAGGAGTACGACTTAGAAATTACCCCAGACCAAATAGTGAGAGGCCAAGGGTTATGCAAGTTAGTTGTTGATTCAGCAGCAGGACAACAAGAAGAAAGTGATACGTCAAACCTAGGACAACACGGTCAAAATCTAATCTATTGCGCACAAAACTCTGTCAGTCCTTGGTATGACGATATACGATTCTGTCTTGAACATGGGTCAACCCCCCGTCACTTGGATCCCACTAAAAGAAGAGAATTGATATTAAAGTCTGCTTCCTTTCATCTAGTTAATGGTATGTTTCGTCAAAGTTTTGATGGCGTACTGATGCGCTGTCTTGAAAAAGATGAAGCAAAAAAAGTCTTGCTACAGTTGCATGCAAGAGAAGCTGGTGGTCATTTTGGTGGTGACACCACTACCCATAAGGTTTTAAGAGCCAGTTATTACTGGACCATGCTTTTTAGAGATGCCCATGCCTTGTGTCGTAAATGTACCATTTGTCAGAAAGCATCAGAGCGGCTACAAAAACCAGCCTTTCCTTTGCAACCTGTTTCAGTAGTATCTCCTTTTCAGCGATGGGGCCTTGACATCATAGGTCCGATCAAGCCCCCGTCCTCACAACAACACAATTTTATTGTGACAGCCACAGATTACTTTACCCGATGGTCTGAAGTTGTTGCATTAAGAACTGTCAACACCAGTCAGGTAATTGCCTTTCTAAATTTGAATATTATCACTCGTTTTGGTATCCCTGACTGTTTGGTATTTGACAATACTTCTTACTTTTCCTCTCTTGATATGAGTGAGTTCGCTTTGGAAAAGGGAATTAAATTGAAGTATTATGCTAGCTATTACCCTCAGGGCAACGGATTGGCAGAATCAAAAAACAAGAACTTGATTAAAATTATCAAGAGAACGATGGATGAAAATCACAAAAATTGGCACAATGCACTGTTAAACGCATTGTGGGCTAATAGGGTAACGCCAAAAGCTGTTGTAGGTAACTCCCCCTTTTTTCTCATTTATGGCAGAGAAGCAATTCTGCCACCTCACATTCTTCTTCCTTCACTTTAGTTGTCACAGAAAATCCAAGAAGAAGATTGTCCCCCTTTGGAAAACCGAATTAACGCTTTGATGAAGATAGAAGACGTAAGAGTGCAAGATAAACGTAAGTTGGATCAGCATCAACTATTGGTTAAAATATAGTTTGATTCTAACTCTGCTTTTGATAGGAATTTTGAAGTAGGTGATATCGTCTTGAAATGGGACAAACCGCATGAGGGAAAGGGAGAGCACATGAAATTTCAAAATTATGGCTTGGACAATTTTTAATTGCTGAAAAGTTGGGTCCCAGTTCTTTCCGATTGCAGAATCTTGAAGGGTAGCCTGACACCTATCCGGTGAATGGCCAAGCCTTGAAAAGATACTTTACTTGATGACAACCCTTGTATGATATGTACATATTTTGCTTCTATTTGCTTTTTCGTTTGCTTTTTGTTTTTGATTTCCCCTTTGAGTTTATCAGCTCGTGTTTTTTGAAATACACATACCTGCATATTGAGCTATTCAAACAAAGAAAATAGAAAATTCCTTCACTAAAATAACTGCTAAGAAAATTGTATAAACATCAATTGTATATTTCTAAAATTTATATCTCTGTTGGAAAAAAGTCTGTTGTTCGAAAGAAGTTGACAGATTTCGATCTCTGAGTAAAGATTGGCGTGATCATCTATTATATTTTTACGTTGTCCCTACTCCTTAAGGGAATGACTCAGAAGATGTCTCCCTGCCTTAGGAAATTGTTATTACAAATTAAACATCTCTGGATTTTAATGAAGGACAGTTCTAAAAATTCTGATGAGGTTTGAAAAAATATGTTAAAATATCATAATTTCCAGCGTCGCCCCGCTCGATCATATATCTTTAAAAAATTAAAACATAAAAGAGCCGTGGGAAGTGCTTGTAAACCCGTCGGGATGCTGAATAGGTCTACTGGCAGTGGGTAAATGCATGCATGGCACCAAGACAACTTTGCCAGGGTACTGAACAGGCCTGTTGGCAGCGAAGTAATGTTGGGTTTATGAAACCTCTTGAACTTAAAATGTCCTTTATTCTGATCCAGAACTTCTTGGAAGGATACAAACGTCAGAGTGGGTTAAATGGCAACCCTATCGAGGCTATGGACACCTGCTGGCAGGAGTGGCTCTGTCAACAGTATTGGAGATTTTATCTTTAATATCGTGACTCGTTGATCTTAAGACTGTTATCTGTTTTCATCTTTTAAAACACTACTGTAATAGTTGGTTAATGATGATGTTTATACGATTTTTTGGTTGTTGTTTTTGAGTTGGAATTATCTTTGCTGTCATAATCTGAATTTGTTCTTTTGGAAGAGATAACTGCTTCTACCAGTGTGTTGCCATTGTTGGCAGCCAATTCACATTTTCTACTATCCTTATAAGCTGCCTACACCAATGTTCTGCAAACCTTAATTTTTCGTCGCAATTCCCAAATAAACGATACTTTTATTTTTGCGCTATTTGCACACTTACCTTTGTTTTTGTTTTCAAGATTGTAAGCATGAAAACTTGGTCTTTCGAAGTCACATTTAAATTCTTCAATGAATTGTTGTTATCATTCTTGTCGATATGCCCATGGCGTTTACATTTTACTTATCATTATGCAATTGGCAAAACCCTTTTGATCTGTACTCATTGGACATTCTTTGACTGATTATGTAATTTTGTTTCATGAGTCACTGAGTTTGTGATACATTGGTGATTGGATTCACATGTTCTTTGATTGATCTACTTGGCGCATTGGTATACATAAAAACACATTGGCACATAGGTGTTATGGTTAAAACCTTGATATATATCATTTAATATGACACCTAGTTCGTGTTATCAAAACCGTTGGCATTAACTTGGTATTGGTTTCGATTTGTGTGTTTGGTTTTTAAACTATGGAATAACTTTTGATTGCGCGAATGGTTTATCCACTTGCCAAAGGTTTCAATTGATTAATTGAAATGGCATAGTTGTAACACTTATGCGTTGTGATTTGAATAGTTGAAAGTGTCGGCAGTTATACCATGGTAATGACTATTCTGCATGGCAGAAACAACTCCACCACCTTCGCACGATGTCATTAATGTTTACCCTTATCCTTGTTTCATCCTTGCTAGTTCGGGCAAGACCTGTGAGCACTTTTCTCCTGCGAATGTCACGTTCAAACCCTGGCTCGTTCACATCACTTACCATGTGCTCTTCTCCATGGCATCGGTGGTGCGAATTGAGCCCAATGGAAATCAAGCCTTGCTACTGTTCGATAACGCCCAGAAATATTTGCAAGGTAATGGTTGTCTCACCTTTGTATAGAGGTTTGAGGTTTTTTATCTATTTGTTGCACAACAGTTCACCCTGACTTTTGATGGCTGTAGAGCCAAGGTAGGTGACATTCATCTTGAAATAAGTGAAGAGTTTATTAGCTCTGCCACAGGGTTAGCAGTCACAGGCTAGCGATGGTTTAAAAACTCTAAAGTTGAGGAGGTGCCATGGTCGTTATTGTTCCTCTCGTGGAAGGTCACATCCTATGACAGAGGTATGCCCATTTCCATGCTTAAACCAAGGTGGCATGATATTTTGATGGTGGTTAAACAATTCATGACCTATGAGGTTCGGTATGGACTGGTTTTTCTTTATCACCTTTGTTTGTTAATGAATTTTATGGGTTATCCATTGAACATGCCATTTTATCTCCAACGTAGTCTTTATAAAATGGCTAAGAGGTTTAAATGAGAGAAGGTAGACAATAGCTTGTTTCACCATGGCCTGATCAGACTCATCGTTGTTCATCATTTGAAACTCCACGGTGATAATTGGCAAGTGTTTATCTCTCAAAATGGTTTTGCTAATATAGAGCCTGTCCAAATTGACAAGCCTGTGGTTAGTGAAACTAAGGTAAATCCACTCATGTCTTTCCATGTCCTACTGCCCTCTCCCAAACCCTCGGTCAACCCTGATATCGACCTACCTGACGTCTTAGCAGACAAGGTTGAGTCTATAAAAAAGCCTATGAGTAAAAAGGTTAAAGGAACCCTACTGTCGACAACAAAGGTAAAAATAATGCTCGACTTATATTGAGACTTGATAGGAACAAACCTAAACCTAGTGTTTATCAAAAGCCTATAGTCCTCAGTGAAGACTTGGACTCTGACATCCAACGCTTCCTAGCTAGTGAGTACCCTTACTCCCAAGGTCTGTGTTTTGAGCCACCCTATGACTTCGTTTCTAATTTACCCCCTTGCCTAAAGAATAATCCTAGTTACCCAGGGATCAAGCTTCCTAGTGAAACCCTTGGTGATTTTACCAAACCCTCGATTGCAATTTCAAAGCCCAGGTTGTCGTCATGCAACCAATGTAATGTGTGGTTGGAATGCTACTATACCGACGTTCCCTTATTACAGTCGAAAATCAAATCATTGTAAAACCAAGTTGCAGTGTTGACAAGCCAAAGGGATAAGCTTCAAGCAAATGATAAGAAGCAGAAAACCACTGGTTCCATCATAATTAGGAATGTTGAATTGGCTACAGCCTTCGTGAATTCCAAAATGTCATAACCAAGTTGTCTGCTCATCATCCAGGTATGAATTTTGATATCAATTCCATTTTGTGAATTGATAAGATTGATATAATGAATTGGGTTTTGTCTTCAAATAGCTCTGAATGACTCTGTCATAGTTTTGTGGATCCTGTACATTGTTTTCGTTTCGCCAAAATTAAATGAAGTTTTGATTTGGTTACCAATTTGGTCGTGCCCAGTTTAGCAATTGATTGGTTTTCTTTGGGTTTGATTCATTTGTTTGTTGAGTTAACGAAATTAATGGTGTTTGCTTTCATTTGGATTCTGTTTGTATCTAACTTGAACAGGGGGTTTTTATGCTAAAATTAGAACACGATTCTGTTTTGATTTAACACGATGTAGTTTATTAAATTGGAAAAATGACTTTGTTTTGTCAACATTTTCGTTTGGATTTGGATTATATTGGCTCTAATTTTATGGTGTGATTTTGGAACGATTTTGTGAGTTTGATTGTGTGATCTTTTAATATGTTATGTGATGTAATCTTCTAAATCAGGAACACAACTCTGTTCGACTCCGATTTGGAAAGAACGACTATGTTTTGTATGGAAATGATATTCTCATTTGATTCTGCAAAATATCTCTTCGCCGAAATAATCGAACTATGTTGATTCATAACAACTATGTTAAACTCCAACTGTTCGATTCGCTCTTATTTTGATTGGATTGCTTCGTATCTTGAGTTAGCACGATTGTTTTTATGAGTTGGATTTGTATTGAAAATAGACTTGATGCTGCTCTGTTGATTTTAATTTTCAAAACGAGTTTGTTAACTCAGATCGACTTATGTTATCTCTGTCGAGTTTGTATGATGAAATTCGGTTAATGGTTCGTTTTGAGATGAATTCAAGTAATAATTTCGTTGAAAATCAATTGATTTTGTCTGCCCTAATTAGTAATAACAAACGATTGGACAACTCTTACAGATCCTATTATCAATTGATTGATCCCATTATGATTACATTTGGGATAATTTACATACCAGCTTTGATTCGATTCGCTAATAGCATGGATCGTTTGTTATGTATAACATAGTGCTATCAATTTGAGAAAACAATCTTGTTAACGCGGTTTGGATTTGAAGTGATCTTGTGGGTAGCTGAAGAAACCTTTTGATTTGATTTCAATTGGTCCATAAATCGATTTCATCGTTGTTGAAGTTATCCAACATGTTTCGGTTTACCCGATTTTGTGACAACAAACGAAACATAGTACATGCATCTATGTAGTCATCTGATTGATCTTAGTCTTGTTTGATTTCAAATTAGTATAAGATTTTCAATTTGAATGATTCGTTTGTCTTTCAAATAGCTATTAGATACTTGTTAATAGATGAATTTAATTCTTTAAAGATTTGAATTGATTTTAATGATGATTCTGTGTCTGATTTAGGCGAGCTACAGAATCGCAAGATTCTGTAGCTAGTCTATAAAATTAGATTTTTATCATTTTCAGTAACAAAATATCCTCGTAACTTGTCCATTTTTTACCTTTTCAGGTACATACGAATTGCCTTGGACATGTTGTGGCAGTCTAGGAGATGTTTGTGTGATATAGTTTTTATTTTAGGTTGTTAGTTTAGTCAAACTTGGGATTATTTCCCAGATTTCTGTAAATAGTTTTGATAACTTCCACAGGGATGTTTTACCCTGTGGAAGGTCTTTAAATACTTATTATTTTTTTTAATAAGGAGCATCCTCACTTGTGGGAGAACCAGGCTATGGATTTTTGATAAAGACTAAGACGAAAGTTGATGTTTTGTTACAGCTTTCGCTTTCATAATATCAATCTTTTGTTTCAAGTTTATGCATGTCAGTTTGCAGTTGATTATAGACTACTTTAACTATCGTAATCTATTGCAGGATGATATGATTTGATTAATGTGTTATCCATATCTGATCTCTTTCATTATTTAAAAGTACAACAATTACTTGGTTTCAGTTAATGAATCACAGATTTGTCTTCTTTGTTAATTGAATCATTTCGTATAGATCTTTGCATATAGGTTTATCTAACTGTGAAGAATTATAAATCATAAGATTGTTGTAGTTTTTATGTCTTGTTTGTCCTGTAATTATATTTAAAGAGCACTACAACTTCTAGTTTACGAGAAGCTCGGGGATAATTCGGTGCGGGTTTCCTCCCTCCGATCAGCTAAGACAATCATTACATTCAGGACAAATCTGGAGCATTTCTCCAGGCCAGTTTGTTATTTATTTAATAGTTTATTTGTTAGTATAGTATAAGTAGTTTAGTTAGGTATATGTTTAGTTTAGATTTGTAGTTTGAGTTAGTATTTTAGTTGTTTAGTTTAGTTAGTTTTTTTTTTTTATTTCTTCTCATAAAATTATAAAATCAAAAAACAATAGCTCTCGCTATCTTAGGACAAAATTTAAATGAGTTTTTCAGGTTTTCATTCAAATTTGTAAATTGTAGTTATTGTACATTTTGTGAATAAGATTTATTTCTGTTAGTAGTTAGATATTTAATTTCTTAGAGTTAGCATAGTACTAGATAGTAGATTGTATATAGAATAGTTAGATTAGTATTAGTTTGTTTTTAATAGTTGTTTTTAGTTAGATTAGTTAATTTAGAGTAGTTTTTCTTTTTTGTTTTCTTAGGACTTAGATCGGATAACAGAGCCGCTAAACTCGTCAGGGTGGCTCATCCCAAATGACTTGGGTTATTAGACAACCCCAGACCGGTTCCACTCTCCCAGTTGACAGACGGTCAATTTTGCCTGTCAACAAGATGGAAAAAATTGTTGATCAGAGGATCGATAAGAAGACCAGGAGGAAGACCTATTTTGAGTATATGGTCAAGTGGAAGGGGAACCTAATAGAATATTCCAGTTGGTAAAATGAAGTTGCTATCTAGAAGAATGGAATATCAGTGTAGGAACTCAAGGACATGAGTCCATGAATTTTTGTCAAGAGGAGTATGATGCAGGAGCATCGTTGGCAAGAACACAGAGGGAGGGCCACTCAACACGTGGGAGTTCTTCCAGAACTTCAACGTTGGCAGTTACAACATAGATTTGAAACCCACCTTAACTCAGAGCCAAAATTCAGTTTTGAGGCACGCTTGAACCAATGACGAAATTTACCCTTTGAGGCACGTTTTGAAAATTGCAAGCAGAGAAGGAGTTTCCACTACAGCTCCGGAATGCGACTGGACTAAGATAGCATAGGATGGATTCTAGAGTAGACAAGTAGCCAGGGGAAACCCTAGAAATCTTTTTTTTGAGTTAAGTAGAAGTTTTTACGCCCAGATAAAAAAAAGGGGGGGTTGAAACACAGAGGGAAGGTAGTGTAGGAGAACGACAAGTTAGCAGTAAAATTTTAACCTTTCAAAGCTGTTGTAAATGGAATGTATTTTGTAGCCGTTTTGGCACTTGTGAATATAACAGAGGAAAAATTGATGCAAATGCATGGTGTGTGAACTGTATTTGAAATCTCTGTTATTTTGTTTTTATCAACAAGTGGATGAATCTCCGTAGGGGATGATGGAACTCTGACTGTTAGTTTCAGTTTCAATTGTTTCTCTTCACTTGAAGCTCTGCAAAGTGTGCATCGAGCAAGAGGAGAACGTTAGAAGATTGGGAGGAATTTCTTTGTGAGAAATCCCTTGGATCTGAGCTATCGAGATCCCTTATACGCAAGGAGTGCATGGGAAATCAAAGTTTGCATCAGACAAAGATCAGAAGGTATAACACTTCAGAAAGTGTTGTTGAAGATCCAAGAATCCATTTCCTGTGAGAAGCGAAGGGAAAGAACTTCAGGGACTTAGAAATTGTTCTAATTCTAAGAGATTAAAAGCTCAGGAAGAGGGGCATTATTGATTTTTATCTCATAGTGGAGAACCAACGATCACCTGATTCGAGACAAGTGCACAAGCATTAGCATTGCATATGTCCAAGAGGGAAGACCCACGAAGATCTAAATAGAAGGTGGAAATATTTCAGAGAGAGATGCAAAATCCCACAAGCTGTTGGATCAAGCAGAGCTACGAGGAGGTTAACATTGAGGAATTTCAGTGTCCAAACCTTAGGAGGAATAGCAACCATCGGATCCCAATAGATCTTGACCGTTGGTCCCTTTTCGGGTTTCGTCTACTTGGGATACAAAGGAAAAGAGTTGAGACTCTTGGCCCATGAAACCCTGAAAATATCCAGGTCGTCATATCTTCTGAGGCTTGGATTTTTTGATTTGCAGCGAGGGGGTGGTTTTGGGTTTCGTCTATCAGGGATACAAAGGTAAAGAGTCGGGACACTTTGCCCATGAAACCCGGAAAAGATCCAGACTATCACATCTCTTGAGGCTTAGAGCCATCAATCTGCAAGTGAGTCATTATTTCGGGTTCTAGATACTGGGAATGCAAGGGGAAAGGGTCAAGACTCTTGATTGACGAAACCTCAAAAGGATCAAGACCGTCGTATTTTTGGACGCTTCAAGACATTGATTTGTAATCTGGGAGTGTTTCGACTTTCGTGACTTGGAGGAGCTGAAGTTCTTTGTGGTAAATCTTGTGGTCATGGGCACGTGGTCATGTGAGACATGGAAAGGGAGGAGCTAATCTCTATTATCCCTCACCGGGTTTTTGGGACTTGGAGGAGCCAAGGAATCATCATATCAGAAACCTTGGATTCATGAAATATGACACACCTCTTGGGTTTAGCCCATGGTCACGAAGAGTGAGAGCTTGTGCCTAGCACTAGTTTGCATGGGAGAAACGTAGAAAAGGGCCTGTGGACTTAGTTTTGGAGGTTCCAGATCAGAACTAGAAGAGATGTTTCGGCTCTGAAATTCAGAGATTCTGGCAAAGAGGTCGTGCATCCCTAAGGAGAAATAAGGGGTCTGCATCAAAATATCATTACAAACATAGGGGACATTTCCTTTATGATTATACACTGTTAATTTATTTAAAACGAAAATAAATCACAGTAAGTCCAAGAAGGCGTCGCTCGAAAATTCATGAAAAACCCTAAATACCTTACGAATGTAAGACATATTTATGATGTAATGCTCATGAAATAATGAGATATAATTTAAGCATACAGAACATCGTAAGAGGATTTAAAAAACACTATGGAAAACTAGAGGAAGATGTAACCATGAGAATTTGTGGACGATATGCGTGCCATGAATAACTCAAAAGAAAATACAAGAATAAACTTAAAGGAGAATATTGAGGATAAATTCTTGCCAACAAAACCCTAACATTGTTATGGGGCTATGCTTGAATCATGAAACCAAACCACCTATATAAAAGTTCAATATGATTCCCAGTGAAAAACTTGAGTAGCAGGTGGTTTCCCTCATGAGAAGAGACATGGTCATAAACCGCCATGAGTTAGAGATACTTATTTTACACAAAGTAGATGGAAATACATTCAGAGTTTTACGAATAGAGAAAGGAGGGACCTCAACCAGAAGCCGTAAGGAAAATAGTTACAGAGACAATCATGAATACAACTAGTCTTTTCGAGCTAACAAACCTTTTATAGAATAGTTTAAGCTTTAGAGTTTTCATGTGTTTACCCGGTAGACTAGGGAACCAAAAAAACGTGCACCCATTTCTTGCCTTATGCAGAGCATGAACCCTCCATGTCGTCGGTTTTACACCAGGGATTATTTTAAGGATGAAAAATTGTTTTAAAATGTAGAAACCTTGGCCAATATTACTAATCCTTCATATGCCAACTATACATGTTTGGCTATATTTTTGTAAAAATATTCAAATTTATAAGGATTTTATATAGTTTTTATAAATTTTTGGCGATTTTTAAGGTAAAATAATTTTATCCTAAATAATTTGGGCAAATCATTTTTAAAATATCAAATCTCATTTTTGGAAAAACCATGGAAAATTATCCCACGAGAAAAATTTAGCCCCTAAAATCATTCATTTTTTACACACAGAGAAGCGTTGTAGAGTTTAGTGCTGGGTGTTTTCGAAAATGCATAGAGCCAAAGGAAAATGAGACATTAGTTAACCATGGATCCTAGTGTTGTAGAGTAATGGCGTGGAGAATTTTTGGGTACATTATCCATGTGAAAAAATGAGCATGGCATATCCACATTGATCACGAGAACCTAGAACGAGTATAGTGCAGAACCCTCATAACTTTCACCTAGTGAATTTAATGTTATTTACGGACATGTCTTAACTGCGCATTCAACCAAGCCCATAACATTGTTAGTGCTAATCCTTGTCACTAAGTTAGGGAAGTTTCAGGCTGGACAATAAGTATTAGGGTTATGACCTATCAAGCCTGATGGGATTCCAACCCTCAACACCAAACATCGTTATTCGATCAACCCTGTTGTTATATACAATTGGTGTATGCTAAGTCGATTTAATTACTATGTTAACATCTTAACAAAAAACTGGCAAGAACATCCACTGCATGTAATAGTTAAAACATGCATACAGTAATGGTATAATTTGTTGCAAGTAGACCTGTATATAGACATATGCGAATAATGTTAAACACTTCAAGTAAGGTATACGATAACTCTTATATATAAAATCAAGAAAATACATTTCCTTATATGACTATGGATATAAGAACTATATATATATCTATATATATATATATGGTAAAGTTTGTATATATAAACAAGAATGATTAAACAATTCTTGATACATGGAATATAGGGATATAATAAAGAAAAGGAGACTTAAATGTATGAGATTGTTGTAATAAGTTGGAAGTACTCCTTCACTGGATATGAAGTGGAAATTACCAAGTCTAGTTTGAAAGTGGAGCTTGAGTGAACACTTTTTTGGGACCCTTTGGTAAAGGTAGAAACCATGCTAGGCTACAGTTACTTTAGACTTTATAAACTTAACTAGATCACAGTTTCATGGCTTAGTCTAAACCTTAACATGTTAAGACAAGTGTTATCACATGTACTGAATTATTGTAATAGGCAGGACTTAATGGAAAGGTTAGCCACCTTGTCTACTCGCTTGTAACTACTAATAAGCATATGTCATATTCTAATAGTGATTATTAAAGTTTTAAACCGATTAAGTATAATAGAGTAAGGAATTTTTAATGCACCTAGGAATTTATTTTATTTTTTTTGGTAAATTTGGGGTACATTACATATGGTATCAGAGAAAAGGTTACAACACTTGGACCTCAAAACAGGGCCAATTTGTTTTCTACTACATACTATTCTGTTTAATGAAAAAACTAACAAAAATGCTTATTGTGGCAAACAATTTTTTTTTTGTTTCTATTGTGATAATGGAAGCATAGAATGAAGAGGAGATCAGAATTGAGGAGAATCCCAAGCAAGGGCCTCCTAAAGAGACTAGGAAAAATAGTGAAGGAAGTTCAACTACCTAGGTTTTGGAAACAATGAGGAACCTTATCCTAGAGCTATAAGTTTTCAAGGTAGATAATGATAAACTTAAAAAGGCACATGAAGATCAGGAGGAAATAATTGAAGTATTGATGCGTAACATAGTAACAAAGAAGATCCCAAAGGACAATGAAAAGGAAGAAGAGGTCAACAAAAGGGCCTCCACCTGGAGGGTGAATTTAGCAAAATCAAACCATCCACCTTTGAAGGAGAGTCTAGGACAGGGGAGGAGGCTAACACATGGTTACTAGACATAAAAAAGTATTTCTACATGTATAACTATTCTAGCAACATGAAGGTTAGAATGGCCATCCATAACCTGAAAGGAAAGGTGAGTATATGGTGGAAATACCTAAAGTTGTCCAAGGGATTAAAGGAAAAACAAATGGAATGGTCATATTTCAAGAAATACTTTAAGAAATAGTATTTATTAGAAAGTTGTTATGAGAGAAAGAACAAAGAATTCTATGAGCTAAGACTCGGCCAAATGACCATGGATGACCTGATGAAAAAAATTCTTGAGTTATTAAGATTTGTGTCTTATATCATGGAAGAAAAAGTAAAAATCTAGCAATTCCTAAGTTGCTTACCACAGTCCTATAAGGACAGAATTTAATTCGACAATCCAAAAACCTTGATTGAAGTTTTTAGAAAGGTGTGGATGTGCTATGACTAGTAGAAACAATGGTCTAAACTTCCCAACGCTTGGAAAGATAAGAAGCAAGACAAAATGAATCAGTGGAAGAAGGGCTTCCAACCAAACCCTTTTTGGAATGAGGCTAAGAATTTCCTAAGGAAATATTTTCAGTCCAATAATTAGAACACCCAAGGGGGAGGGCAACCAGTTAATCTCGGAACCAAGAAGTTTGGGGACAACCCCAGGGAACCGTTAAAATGATGGGAGTGTGGAGAACCTCACTTAAGGAGGAACTGTCCATGTTTAACTTCTATAGAAAGGAGCACAATTTACAACCTGCAAGAGGCCTCTACAGTAGGAGATGTGGGAAAAATCGTACACAAGATCAATGTAGTTGTGGATGGACGACAAGATGATCACCAATCCACTATAGTGGAAGTTGAAGGTAAAATTAATAATAATCATATTTCTATTTTAATTGATCTAGGAGATACTCTGAGTTATGTTACTCCTGGTGTAGTTGATTCAAACAAGCTTAAGAAAGTAAAGCATACAAAATCTTGGTTAGTACAACTAGCAACATGGATAAAAAGGAAAGTAATAGATTTCATTTTTTATTGTGAACTCAGTTTAGATGGTCAAAATACAAACTTAAATCTAAATATTTTGTCGTTAGGGTCGTACGATATGATTATTGGAATGGACTAGTTAGAGAAGAATAAAGTAATTTTGGATTGTTATGAAAAATTACTTTCTTACAGAGACGAAACAACACAGTTAGGACAGTACAAGGCATCCGAAAACCAGTCTAAGTTAGGAAAATTTCAGCAATGCAGTTTAAGAAGTTCATGAATAAATGTTTTTAGATTTATGCTATTCAAGTGACAAATCTATTGGAAAAAGAAAATAAAACCAGCCTAGAAAATTTTATCGTCTTACATGAATTTAGAGATTTATTTGTAGACGAAATACCTGAACTGCCCCCAAGAAGAGAGATAGATTTCTCTATTGATTTGTTGTCTAGATCAGCTCCGATATCTAAGGCACCCTATAGGATGAAAATTCAACTGCAAGAACTATTGGATAAGGAATAGATCAGACCAAGTGTCTCACCTTAGAGAGCACCGGTCCTTTTTGTTAAAAATAAAGACATAAATTTAATACTATGTATTGATTATTGAGAGTTAAACAAAATGACTATTAAGGACAAATATCTCGTACCCAAAATCAATGATCTGTTTGATCAAGTGGGAGGGGAAAATATTTTTTCTAATTTAGATTTAAGATCTAGTTATCACCAGATCAAAGTAAAGGATGAAGACATAAGTAAAACATCGTTTAGAATGATATATGGACGTTATGAATTTCTTGTTATACCGTTTGGTCTCACTAACACACCAACAACAT
>JZKD02S1878301.1:875737-904672 GCA_000966675.3 Picea glauca
GTACCAGGATGAAAATGGTTATTAAAGATGAAACTAAGGGTGGGTAACCCCGCGCTTCTCTCTGATGTTACGTGTTGGTTACGATACGACTGGAGTCTTCCACCATAATGAACAGCTCCCTACTTGCACAACTTAGATCACTGAGTAACTAACTAAATACCTTCCTCGTTCTGTTGGTGTAATGAAAGGAGAACTACAGTGAGTTGAGGTGTAACGATCGATTGTGTACACTGGACAGTCATGGTTATACTATTGTTTAACCTATGTATCTTCCACATTTAAGGAAGACATATGCATCTATCAGAGGAAGTTAAGACTCTGACCTGGAATTTAATTGACCTCAGTCCCGATGCCTCGCCCTCGGTTCCTCCCAATCCTGATGCGCCACCCAAGCCCTATCACATGGCTTGTACATCTGAATGGTTAAGGGTGGTGATCGTCTAGCTAGGGTTTTGGCAGTCTCATTTCATTCTTGTGTTTTCGTAGGGAAGGTTCTGCACTGAGCACAGTTGCACAGGGAAGGAATTCCACCTCTATGATCCTCGTTGGTGAAGTCAACAACAACCACCATATTCCTCGTGAGACCCTATAGAACTATCTAACCTCAGTTTTTTAACAAGGAAACACAGAGTTCATGAGTGTGTTGAAGATAAAATATTACTTTTTGTAATAGGAAATAGAGTTTATGTGATCTCTCCCATCATTACAATGTAGTTGAAGGTAGAGGTTAACACTGAGAGTCCTTACTTTATACCATCGTGGTCATGTACCTTCTGTTTGTGTCCCATAGATTTCTTTTGACTCTTTTACTTAACTCTGAGAATGGCAACTGTTATTGGAAACAATCCTGTGTAGTATTGAAAGGGTTTATTCATTCGTCGCAGACAGACAAAAGGGTCTATCGTATTGTCCTCCCCTGTGTTTGATGTATTCTATTTGTAGTACAGTGATGGCCTGCTGGTAATTATTTATGGAATACTTTCTGGCAAGTTGATTGTTCATATCTCAATATATATATGATGTCGTTTCTCAGAGTCTTTATATCTATTCGTGCAAAGTTCTATTTATGTAAGATTAATCCTCTTGAATTCGCAGTATTACTTTCTTTATCAACCCTTTTTTGTTTAAAGATTTGCGTGAAGAGGGGTATCGTTGTATTAATGGTGGGACTTTGTTTTGTTATGAGGTACCCACCAGAGGTTCCAGGCATCACTTTTCTCGACCAGGGACACGATTTACCAACCAGGCGCGGCCACTGGAGGTCATGGCATTTTAAGTTAGGCAGTCTATTATCCCTGTGGACCTCATCTATTCGATTTTATAACTTGAAGTTTAATATTTTTCTAACCCCTTCCTATGATGGCTGAGTGCAGGGGTGTTCACTCCTCAGTGCAGGTACCAGCTTCTATTCAATATGCTAAAGGTACTCAGGTTCCATAAAATGGCTCTCAAAATGCTCTTTAATAATAAGCATGGAAAATCCTGTTTATGTAGTGTTCTACTGTGATGACTATTTTGGGAAAGGCTTATCTTCGGTGCTCTGTACATTACCCCGGTGATTCAATGTATTCAGAGCAATTTACGAGTCATACAGACCATTAATACTGGATCTTGTTGATGATAGCCTGCGTAGTATTCTGTTATCGAAACTATCTAACTAGACTTTTCTTGGAAAGAACTTTCTGATACAATATGAAGCAATTGTTTGCTAGTTGTTTTATAATGGAAATTGCCACTGATCTGAATTTCCCATAATTCTGTTTATTCCCTTGTGTTTCAACCCCTTGATTGAAATTTACAGAATGGAATAAAAGCATATTTATAGTAATATTCACTCATTGTTAAATATTCGTATTTTGTTTAGAGTTTGATCTTATGTGAGCATGTAATAGTTTATGTTTGAGCACTGGCACATGTTCGACTCTTTGCTGATTTTGAAACATAGAAATATGTGAATATTGCTCTATTCATGAATTGTTACCTATTTCGACTCTATGTTTCTCTTCTAATGGTTGGGATACACTTATGCATATATAGGTTCACTCTGTTCATTCATTGATGTGTGTATCTGATTAAGATTTTGAAAACCTATATATATGTATTCGCTATGTTCGTGTATATTTGACTCTGTTAAGATTCGAAACCTATATATATATATATATATATATAGGTTTCAAACCTATATGCATTTTGTTTGTTCCTTGATACTCCTGCTCGATTCTGTTTAAAATTTTGTAAACATATATATCTACTTATATACACTATGTTCATTCATTGATATTCATACCCGACTCTATCTAAAGTTTGGAATCGTATGTACGCATATAATACTTCTTTCCATTCACTGTTAGGTATTCGATTCTATATATATATATTTTTATGAAATTAAAGTGACATTCCAGAAAATAATTCTACAATTAGATTCTACCATCTATTTACTGAATTCTCGAATAGCCATTGTCTAGGCTATGACATGAATACCATCGTTAAGGATCCCATTAAACAACAACCAATTCATCCAACAAAGGTATAATATCTAGTTATTTAGGTACAGGAAAAGACTTAGAACAATTATGCGATCAGTAACACAAAAGAAAACCAGAACTCTTTTCTGTATGACTATCACATGAACAATATATCTAACAAATAAATCATTCATACAGATGGAGTTTAGAGTAACATATCTGAATTATCTTGCAGAGAAAACAAAGGGAACAACCACGTTCCTCCCAACCGTAGAACCGAACAACCACAATTTCTTGCTCGATTCACCCCCTAGCCTGACCATGAGTCCATAGGGGTGAACTTGGAAATCCCTCTGCAACAAATTCCTTCAATTCAGTCTCTTTCCTTTTTTCCTTGCTTCACACCCTTCCAGTGTTCATAACAGGAAGTGGAAAAACGAAAAAGAAAACTAGAGTCTTTCCCCAGCATACTTAGTAGCGTCTTGCCTCCTCACATATGCTTATTTGTAACTTGCCTAGGTCTTTTCCCTTCCTTGGGAATTTTCACAGCTTCCTAAATCCCTAATTTTCAAGGGTTTTCAATGGCCAAATCACTAATTTTCCACTTGTAGAAATCAGCCCAGGGATAGTTCCAACATGTTCCCCACTCATGGAGTCATGGTCAACTACTTGTAACATGGTTGTTCCATTTGTCTTCCTGTAATCAATATAAAATATTTTGTTTTCAACAAGTGTCATTGTCCAATATCTAGTTGGGACAAATCAAATCTCTACCCAACAGTCAAAATCATTTATTACAATTATAAAATTCAAAATTCAGAATTGCCATAAATGGAAATTTTTTTCCAATTTCGAATTTACTAAAAACATAAATAAATTTCCAGCAATTTAAATTCTAAAAATATTTTTGTTTCCTTTATTTTTGGGGGGATGTCACAGTTTTCTTTTTTATTATTTTTCCTTTATATTTTTGTTTTTTATTTTAGTAATCTTCATCATTCCTCTTATTTTTCTTACGAGGACATTTCTTAGCAAAATGACCAATACCATCGCAATTAAAACAAACCAATGAAAGCTTACCTTTATATTTTTTGTTGGTTCCCTTGTTCAATATTCTGACAAAGTTGGACACTTCTTCTTCATCATCTTCTGAGAAGTCATTGTTGTTTCTATGTTCCTTTTGCTTTCCCTTTTTCTTTAACCTTTTGGATTCTCTGAAAGTTGTTTATTTTATATCCGGATTTTCCTTTTCAGTTCTCAATTCATATGCTGTGAAGATTCCATGTAGTTCATCCATTCTTATTGAGTCTAGATCTGCTCTTTGTTCTAGTGTTGATATGTTAGGATCAAATCTCATAGGAAGAGATCTTATTACCTTTTGAATAATTATAAATTATTCAATTTATTATCCCAATCCTATGATTACATTCACTATTTCATTGAATCGTAATAAATAAGTTGCAATATTCTCATCTTCCTTCATCTTTAGTTGTTTGAATCGACCTATGTAAGTTTGAATCTTTGTTGCATTGACTTTTGAATCTCTTTCATACATATTTTGAAGCTTCTCCCGAATCTCTTTAGCCAATTTACAATGTAAAACATTGGTATATAACGATTCACCAAGACCATTTAGAAGTGAATTTGTGGCTTTGGAATTATTTTGATTGAGTTTCATTGTTGTTTCACTTGTTGGCAGAACTGTTAGTTCTTTGTATCCATCTACTACTGATTTCAAAATTTTAAATTTCTTTGCATGTATATATGTTTTCATCCTTATGCTTCAGAAAGCATAATTATGTCCATGAAATTGTGGTATTCTATGTTTATACATATTGTTTCTCTCCATGATATACCTTTTAGTGGTTAAATGTATTTCTGAAGGAACCGGCTTTGATACCAATTGTTGGATTACTGAGAGGGGGGGTGAATCAGTAATAGAGAAATTAAATCATTTTTAACCATAAAATTTAAGTGTTATATCAATGTAGCATTATCATCCAATAGTTGAAGAGTAAATAAACAATGAATAAATGAGAAATCATACACATACACATTACACAAATGTTTTTACGCGGAAACCCAAAGTGAGAGAAAACCAGAATTTGCTTTTCTTATATGTCTTTAAGAATTTAATTCATTGGAAGCACCAACTTCCTTTGTTTTCTAGCTGCAACTGGAAGGAGGCTCCAACCCACTAGTTTCTTAGGCTACATCCTTAGGGAAGCTCCAACTCCCCAATTCTCTGGCTACAACTAGAAGGAAGATACAACCCCCTATGTTATCCGACTACAACCACATGTCCTTGCCATGTACAATCACCCTAAAATATAAGTACAATGATGGAACCCATGTCGCATTATCACTGTGAGATATACTATTGTAAACCCATACCAATCAACCTATAGCAAACAAGCTATAACAATTGTTGGGTATGTGTTATATTCTTTGCACGAGTAGTAGTGTCTGCATTACGCTGGGAGTGCAGGGGGGTTTGAGGGGTGGGGGGGGCTGCAGGGAGGCCAAATTCCTCCTTGCGAGGGTTTGGGGGCAGTGCCCTCGAGAAATATTTGTTTCCTCAAGAAACATGTCGCATTTTTGCCTCGTTTTTCGTGTTGCCTAAATTTTGATGTCCATTGTTGGGTCGTTTTTCAGCACATGGTTTTTATCGATGGTTTTCTGTTTCTGGTTAAGGAATTAGGGTTGTTGAATAATCCAGGTCATTGGGTTAGTGTCTTGGATGCTGCTGGATCCTATATGTATATTGTATTGTAAACAATGTATGACCATGAATGAATATAAAATATCTTGGTTTTCCAAATTTGGGTTTCTAGGGAAAAAATATTTATGTAACGCTTGTATTTTCCATTGTATATTTTATGTTCTTTTACTGAAAATATGTTTTCACTAAATATTGTATAAGACTAAAATCTACAACAACCTGTAATCAACATGTACCATAAATAAGTGCATCAACCATGCACCAACTTATACCTCAACTTGTACCATCAACGAGTGCATCAACCATTCACCAAATATGTACCAATCATGCATCAAATACTCATAAACTATGAATCATCAAGATCTAGCAACATCATCAACTATGCACCTCATGTATGTGCCAACTCATCAACTACTTGTCTCAACCATGTACCCAACATGTACCTCAACCAAAATCCCTCTTCAATTTAATCATTCAAATTTTATTTGTAACTCTGTAATAGACCTGGTGTATATGATCACATACCTCCAAACCTTCCTTAAATTTAATAACAAGAGACTAGCATTTTCATCAAACTTTACTTTAGTCTCACATGACTAATTTTGGATTAGTCAACAAACCCAACTTGAAGTAATCATAACTATGTATCTGTAATGAATAAATATATGAAAATAGTTCACAATATTCTTCAATGTCTTTTATGCAATGCCTCCAGGTTTCACTACTTGGAACCTCTCATAAAAGGAGTTATAAAAAAAATGACATACCTTGTTGAATTATGGCTTATTCTAGAGAGATAAATTGTAGAGTGTTCCCCACACGGAATATTTATTTTATGGATCTGAACATGGTATAAAAAATACTACAGATTGTACTCTAACCAATATATTTTGTCTTACGGAATTTGGATCTGTTATGAATAATTTATGACGTTTTTAGCCGAAACACCTGTTTTAGCCTAGTTTTGGGACCCTTGCCTCTTATCTATACTTTTATGTAGATTCCTCAAGGGGTTACCTGGTAACCATCTTAAACCACTTTCTTTATTTTAGGACTAACCCACTTCTAACCACTTGTCCATTTAGTAATTTCTCAATTAAATTTATTATTTAGATAATTTATTTTGTATCCACTTTGAGTTATAGTACACTCATCACTTCAGTTTATTATTTAAATAATTTCTTCTTTGCAACCACTTTGACTACTTTGACCGTTTGGGGCTTGTATATTACTCATGAGGGTTCTCCAACTTCACCTGGCCATAACTCTCTAACATTAAGGAGTTATGTGACATTCCACATACCACCAGAAATGGCATGACATGTACTATCCACTTAGAATAGTCTTACCTTCAAATATATTAAAACTCATACCATTATACATTAAAAAAACTTGGGTCCATTACCCAAACCTTTGTGGTTACACTAGAATTCCCTACCAAGATTTCTTCAAGGGTTGACATCAATGACATCCAACCCAAATAATCAACAATCTCCCCCTTTGACATTGATGGCAACATGCTAATGCAATACTTAAGTCATATCACTCATGCTCCCCTTGTGACAATCGCTCCCCTTGGAACCATGTCTTTGTGCTATTTTTCCAAGAATTTACCTTTGCATATGATAAATCTCTCCCATTTTGTCATCAATGGAAAATGTATCTTTTCATTTGGGGTTTCTCCCCCTGATTGAACTCTTCCTAAAACTAATCTCCCAACCTGAACTGTCCTCTTTATGGTTCTTCCTCGTGTACATCTAAGACATATAAGATAAGCATTCAAAAGAATTCATTTTGGAGTAGAAATTACTCAGAGTATTTGAATAAGATATTCAACGGATTCTTGTGGAAGCGGTTTTGTAAATATATCTACCACTTGTTCTTTTGTACCCACATATTCAAATCTGATGTTCTTCTCTGCAACTTGTTCCCATAGAAAGTGATACTTGATTGGTTGTGCTTCATCTTGGAGTGCATCACAGGGTTCTTTGAGACACTGATGGCACTTGTATTATTACAATAAATTGGAATGGGCTCATCATATTCAACCTATATATCTGTCAGATTTTTTTCATCCATAGAACCTTTGTACAACATGTTGTTGCTGCAATATACTATGCTTCGACTATAGATAAATATATTGATTATTGTTTCTTACTGAGCCAATTTACTAAACACTAACCCAAGTAGAACGTTGCTCCGTTGGTGCTTCATCGATCATCAATGCAACCTGCCAAATCCACATTTACGTAGGAAATAAGTGATAGATAATTTCATTTTGGATACCATAATCCAAACTATTATGTTCCTTTGAGATATCTAAAAATCCTTTTCATTGCTAATACATGTGATTCCTTTGGTTCTTCTAGATATCGTGCCACATGTCCAACTGCCTGAATTACATATGCTTTGGACGTTGTCACATACAGTAAGCTACCAATCATTGAGATGTATTTCCTCTTGTCTATAGACTTTGAATCATCATCTTTTCTCAACTTGCAACTGGTTTGCATAGGAGTGGTAGCTGGTTTGCAATATTTCATTCTGAACTTCTTTAGCATTTATCTAATATACTTAGTTTGAGAAATAAAAATTCCTTGGTTTCTTTGACATATCTGACGACCCAGAAAGAAGGATAGCTCTCGGAGTAATGACATTTCAAATTCATTCTGCATATCCTTTGCAAATTTCTGTCTTAACCTACCACTATTACTTCCAAAAATAATATCATCAACATAAACTTCAATTAATAAAATCCCATCTTGAGTTACCTTGATGTAGAGGTTGATGTTTTCACTTTCTTTTATGAACCCCTCCTATTGTAGATATTTATCCAGTTTAGAGTACCATGCTCTAGGAGCCTGTCTTAGACCATACAAGGCCTTATTTAATTTACACACATACTCTACATTCTTTGACAACTGAAATCTTTCTAGTTGTTCAATGAAGACTTTTTCTTCAAGTTCCCCATTCAGAAAATTTGATTTCCATCCATCTGATACACTTTAGTATTCTTGAAGCATGCATAAGACAAAAACAATTAGATTTCCTCCATTCTGGAAACTGGGGCAAATGTCTCTTCAAATTCAATTCTTTCAACCTGTGCATATCCTTTACATACCAATCTAGCTTTGTTCCTTGTAACATGTCCATATTCATTAAATTTATTTATGAAAATCCACTTTGTGACAATCACATTCTTATTCTTTGGTATTAGAACCAATTCCCAAGTGTCATTCTTCTATATTTGATCTAATTCTTTATCCATGGCCTTATTCCATAATTCATCCTTCTTGGCCTCCTCAAAAATGTTTGATTCATTGTAGATAAGAGTGCTAGGTGTGTTTGTTTTGGTGAACAGATTCTTCTTCTAGTCTCAACTACTACATTCTTGTTTCCGATAATTTGATATGAAGGATGATTCTTCTGTACTCGTTTTCTAGGTGTCTTTGGAGGCACCTTCTCTTCTACTTATGTCTGATCCTCTTCATATTCCCCTTATACTTATTCTTCATCTTTTTCTTCTTCTTCGAAAGTTTTTCCATTGATTCATTTTCTTCTTCCTTTAATTCTCGTCCACCTGTTTCATCAATTGTTACATTGATTATTTTCACAATTTTTTTCAATCTCAGATTGTAACACTTGTATCATTTCCTTGTACTTGAATAACCAACAAGTACTCCTTTGTCCACACGAGAGTAAAACTTTCCTATTCTGCCATCATCTCTTTTGATGTAGCATTTTCTTACAAATACTATGAAGTGCTTCACATTTGTTGGTCTTCCTTTCCATAGCTCGTAGGGAGTTTTATCATTGTTGTTTCTAATCATTACTCTGTTTTGAATGTGAATTCTTGTATGCACTTCATGTGGCCAAAAAATATCTATCAATTTGGAATCTATTGGAATTGGTCGAGCCATTTCTTGTATTGTCTTGTTCTTTCTTTCAGCAATTCCATTATGTTGAGGTGTCCTAGCAACAAAGAATTTCCTTTTTATTCCATGAATGTTGCAGTATTCCATAAATTCCTTTGAAGTGAACTCACCTCCATTATCGTATCTCAAACATCTGATTTTTGAATCCATTTCGTTCTCAACCATCTCCTTGTAAACCTTGAAGTTTTCAAAATATTTTGACTTATTCCTGAGAAAGCAAACTACAGTCATTCTTGTATAATCATCAACTAATAACAAAAAGTATTTCTCACCTTTTAAACCCTTTGTTGTAGTTGTTCCAACTATATTAGTATGCACAATTTCCAGTGGTCTTGTCATTGAATATTACTTTGATTTGAACCCGGTCTTTGTTTGCTTTCCTTGTTGACAATGCTTGCATAAAGTGCTGGTTGGTTTCATGATCTGGGGAATTTCTCTAATTGCTTCCTTTTTATGAATTTGACAAGGTTATCAAAGTGTATGTGACCCATTATTTTGTGCCATACCCAAATTTCATCTTCCTTTCCTAGACAACACTTTTCATTTCCAATTTCACTTAATACATATATGTTTCTTGAAATTCTTGTAGTTGTTGCAATCAATTTTCCTAAAACTTATTTTTTTATCTTGCACTTATGTGAATCGAAAGTAATTTTATTACCTTGGTCACACATTTTACTTACACTTAGAGAATTATGTTTCATATCTTCTACTATTAGAACATTTTTTGCCTTGGTATTCTTGTTTCACTTTCTGACTTTACCTTTTACAATGATTTTAGCTAAATCATCATTTCCAAAGGACACCGATCCATCTCTTTCCTTTCTTAATGTAAGAAACATGTTTTTATCACTTGTCATGTGTTTTGAACAACCACTGTCAACATACCAACCATGTTTCTTCGGCTTAGCATGTAGAGAAAGTGTGCATTCTTCATTACTATACTGATTCTACTTTCTTATCGATGTTCTCTTCTGAGGTTTATGTCTGTGACTATTGTTGTTCTGTTGTGGTTCTCTAGGAGGGACTTTCATTCTACAATATTTGGCCTTGTGTCAAAAGTTGTTGCACTTGTAGCATTCCACTTCAGTGCTCAATTATTCAAACATGTTTTAGATTCATCTGTGTGTTTCGATAGGCCTTCTTGGATAACCATTTTGTGTATGATTTTTAAAGTTGTTTATGTTCCTCCTATTAGCTCTGCAATTTACAGCTTTATGTCCAAAATTATTTCATGCACAACATAAACCAAAAAAAATAGTTTGATACCTAAGAGTTGAAGATATTCTGAAAGGATTTACTTTTATGAATCATTCTTCCTAAGCCCTGTTTGTTTTTTCCAATCGTTGATTTTGACATATGAATCTTCTCGGTGGATGAGTGTCCATGTAATCTTCCTTGTACATCTTCCTATTCTCTTGATTGTTTCTACATAACGTTTTGGGTATGTTTCTTGTTTTGTTTCTCTGGAGCTTGATCCCTTTTCTGTCTGATTGTATCCAAGTCCAGACTTGTCATGATAAGAATTTTGATTGCTGGTAATGTCATCCAAAACTTTTGAGTTGTTCTACATATTTTCTTTTGATGATCCTTTCTGAATTTGCTTCCAAATTTACAATGATCTTGTCTCTTTATTCTAATTGTTCTTCGAGTGCTTCTTCAATTATTTTATCTTCTTTTATTTGAACCTTCAATTTTGTGATCATTTTTTCTAGTTCCTCGGTATCTTGTTTTTTGTCTAGTTCAGTCTGTAGCTTCTTGGTTTTCTTCTTTTATTTTCTTATAAGTTCTATGGCACTCAAAAATTCTTCTCGGTATTCAACTTTTGCCTCCTCATATTATTCTTCAGTGTCTTCTTTATCGAAGTCTTCTATTTCCATGAATATAACTATTTCTATCCCACTGTCACTGACTTCATCTTCATCTGATGAGGAGATTTCTTCTTTGGTGCATAAACTTTTCTTGAAAGGTTTATTTTTTGTTCTTTTTCCTTTATATGTTTGTTTTCTATTTGAGTAATCTTCATCATTCCTCTTGTTTTTCTTATGAGGAAATTTGTTATCAAAATAACCAATACCATCACAATTAAAAAAAATCAATGGAAGCTTACCTTTATATCTATCATTGGTTCCCTTGTTCAATCTTCTGACAAAGTTGGCCAATTCTTCTTCATCATCTTCTGACAAGTCATTGCTGCTAATATCTTCCTTTTTCTTTCCCTTTTGCTTTGACTTTTGGATTCTTTGAAAGCTCCTTCTTTTATACATGTATTTTCCTTTTCAGTTCTCATTTCATATGTTGTGAAGATTCCATGTAGTTTTTCTATGTTTATTGAGTCTAGATTTTCTCTTTCTTCTAGTGTTGATATCTTAGGATCAAATATCATAGGAAGAGATAGTAGTACCTTTTGAAAAATTACATATTCCTCAATTTCTTCTCCTAATCCTATGATTGCATTCACTATTTCATCGACTCATAAGAAATAAGCTTCAATATTCTCATCTTCCTTGATCTTTGGTTGTTCTAATTGACCTTTGTAAGTTTGAAGCTTTGTTTCTTTGAATTTTGAATCTTCTTCATAAGGATTTTGAAGCTTTTCCCAAATCTCTTTAGTGGATTTACAATGTACAAATTTGGTATATGTTGATTCACTAAGACCATTGAGAAGTGGATTTGTGGCTTTGGAATTATTTTGACTGAGTTTTATTGTTTTTTGACTTGTTGGTCGAACTACTGGTTCTTTGTATCCATCTACTACTTGTTGGCCCTTGACCATGTTTTGAGGAAGTGCTGGTCATGTTTGACCATTTTTGGGACCTCGATAGGTTGGTCGAAGACAGAGCACCTTGGAAAAGCAGAGATCGTCGGATCTCACCCTGTTTTGTGGCTTTTTTGGGTTTTTAGGGCTTATGTAACTGGTATGGGATGTCGGCCCATGGGTTTTGTCCATGTTTAGGCCCTTTTTGTAAAGTATAAATAAGTAACCAGGCAATGTAAGAGTAGTTCAAGTTGGATCTATGTGATTGAATTGGCTTGGTGCCAAGACTGTGCTAAGACTTGCAAAGCTAACTGCAAGTGATTGTAAGAGATTGTGTAAGGCTTTGTGCTTGGATCGAACTCGAGGAAGGAGGATATGGAAAGGTGTGCGCAGATATCCTATCCTATCTGGAGTTGGTTTTGTGGCTCTGTGCATGTAAGGAGACTGGAAGAAGCTAATAAAAGAGAAGAAGAGCTAGTGGATGTAGCCCCACGCTAGGGCTAAACCACGTATATCATGTACTATGGTTTCTTTGTGCGATGTGGTTGACATGTTATTGGTGTGATTTATTCTTAGTGTTGTAATATCTATGTATGTTAGATGCATCTGACGTAGTAGCTTAGTGCTTACTAACATGAATGGAGGTTATATCTACTTTGATTCTATGTGTTGAATGATTAGATGTGATTGGATCTTGGTGAATACTGTGTTGTTCTATAAATAGGGTTTTAACCTATGATGTGAATATGGGTTAAATACTAATGAATGCTAATTTCTAATTTCTCTACTAAGTACTGTCATCACAAATCTATGTCCCAGCAAGGTTGTAGACACTTGAGTCCTCCAACCCCCTACCTCTACCTCGAGTGAGACTTCATTTTCTTCGCAGGTGTTGTCAAAAGGGAAAGTAGTTAGAGTTTTGTTGGTGCATTGTTGAAGCATTGAACCATAGGTCTGCCCCTATGTGCCAACAAATGGTTCTGTTGCCGGGACTTGAAACTGTGATTGCTGGGAACTGAAGAAAAGAGAAATCTTTGTGCGTAGATATGTTGTTGTAGTGTGCAATATTCTACCTGACTTGTGAAGCTCTGTGCTAAAAAGGGAACCAGATATGAATAAAAGAGGTAATATCTTAAAGCTTTTTTCTCTGGTAGAGTTAATATAAGTCACAATTTTTGTGTCGAAAGAATGAATCTAGGTATGTTTGATAGATTTGGTCCTAGTCTAAAAACTAGGGAACAACTAGAAGAAAGAAGATGTGATACAAATAGATCTGATATAAATATTGAAAGATATGTTATCTCTATGCATATAAATAATATTTGGATTAACAAGTGGATACAGGATCCTAGAAAGAATTTTTTGCAGGTCCATCACTGTGATCCCAGTGCGCAACACAGGAAAGGTTGGGGATCATTTAAGAGAAAGAGAGGATTGACTCTCTGTTATAGTTGCAAAAAACCAGGACATATTTCTAAGGAATGTCCTGGTAGAGGTCCTATTTTCCTTTGTTGTAAAGCCACTGGACATGAAGTTTTGGATTGCCCTAGAATGATTGCTAAAGTTGAAAATATGAATATGAGACAAGAAAACCATGAAAAATGTCAAGAGACTAAGGATATGTTAGAACACCATAAATAATTAGAGACTATATTATTGCAGATTTAACAAACATTGAACGATCACAGAGACATTAGTTTACCAGAGATCTTAAAAGAGAATGAGTGCATAGAAACAAGAATAGGAGACTTGGACATAGATTGTGTTCTGGATGAGGAAACACAGGTGAACATTATGACAGAAAGTACTTGGGAAATTTTGGGAAAACCTGCTATGATTCCTTCATTGGGAGGAATAGGATTAATTAAAGGAAAGATCATAAGCTTATGTGTAAGAATTACTCATGTACTTATGGATGCTCATGGAACATCGAAAAAAGAACAATTTGAGGTCATTAAGTTTTTTGAGAACAACGCTCATTTTGCACTTTTGTTAGGAAGGACTTGGATTGAGAATGATCAGGTCCGAAGGAAAGAAGAAGAAGCAACTATAGAACAAAAAAATAAAGAATTAAAGGATTTTATGGCTGGAGAATAGCGTGCTTAATAGAAGAACAAGAGGACAAGTTGAAGGAACTAAGGGCCAAAGACCTAGCCATCGAAGATGAAATTATGCAGGAAGACTTGAAAACCCTATCCATGCAGGAGAGAAGAGAACCTACTCGCGAAGTAGTAAGAGAAGAAGTATCACCCTCGAACCCTGTGAAAGACCCTCAGCAGTGCAAATTTACTATGCTAATAGAAGACAGGAACAAAAATGGAAAGAGGAACCCAGTGACTCAAATTACAGGAAAGAAGGCCAAAAAACTTAGTAAGAAGAAAGGAAAGTTAGAAAAATTGCAGGAAGTTCTAGAAAAGACTTAGCAGAATGTAGGCTCGCATAACTTGAACCTCACCAAAATAGAAGAACAATGCAGATTGGCACTTCTCCATGACGAATCAATATGACCGTTGGAGGCATCCCGACCGTTAGAATGATGCTCCAGAACAAGTAGAAAGACAATTATTGCCGAAAAGTTCTCCATTGGACCGTTGGGACTGCACCATAATGGATGGAATCACATTGAGTGAGGCGTTCTTACTGTTGGAGGATTATGGTATGACATTGTCTATTTAATCCTTCGAATGTCTCACCAGGGGCACTTTTGAAAATTGTGATTATTTGAGCCCATAGAGAATTGATTTCTATCGAGTTGTGCTTATTGAGACTTCACCACCAGTTTTTCTTACCTTGAGTGTTTGTCCTCCTACCCGATATATCTGATCTCGATCGTGTATGTCAGGTGAACGTAGCGCAGTAGAGAAGTCTTTGCAGGAGATCCTAATAGACCGTATGGATGAGAAGGTCATGTCTGCAATAGTACAGACCTTGTTGACAAGAGGATTACAAGCATTCCCATTGACTTCATGTCGATATGGACCATCCTGAACCGCGACAGAGAAAATAAGAAATCACCGTGACGACCTGGCGAATGTGAAGCTCATCCCGTCAGTCTTGCCTTACTACATATCGCCTCTGGCTGGCGAGGTTAGTCATGATAGAATCCTGAGATATTTCAAATACACCATCATCACTGTGTACCTCTCGAAGGGGATACACACAGTTGGAACATAGCTAGGACTAATCCTTGATCTCAAGATCAATGACTTTAACCTAGGATATAGGAAGAATTATGTGTTTCTCGCACCACATAAGTACTTGACAAAGACAATGAGAAAGAGGCCAAAGATAGTGCCCCAACCATGGACTAAGGAGATCGTGAGGTCCACCGTCCTTAACGTCATGAAGATAACCCACTTCGACAAACATCGGGTGGTTAACGCGTGTGTTAAGCTCCTCCTATCGTGCTACCATGGAGGTTATATATGGTTAGACAAGAGCGTGACTCTGGATCCAGCGTTGATCCACATGATAATTGGATTAAGCATGCAGGGACTGAACCCTCAGAAATTCTACCCAAGGAAGGTTGCAGATCGCATCGTGGCACAGCGAATAAAGGACACCTACGATGATGTAGAGAAGGGGAAGCAAGGCTACAAGGTAGCCTCCATCCAAGATGGAAGAGTGTACCTATATTTCCAGTTGATTGTTGGTAAGCTCGTCAGGAAGAATAGACCATTGCAAGTCATGGGGTTCATCCTCGATGTCGCAAAAAAATACGTAGAAGGAATGCAGTTGAACTAGACGAGCTACCTTGTCAACCAGTTGGAGCAATATTTCCATGAAGCACATGACCAGGGATACAAGTTTCACTTCAACTAGTTATTGATTCTCATTGCCTTCATCAATTGGGAGATTTCGGAAGGAGCGACCTTCCCTGAAGTCGAGCCATCTGAACCATTGTCCGCAAAGCTCACTACCTTGTGGTATTTGAGAAACATGGCGAAGCAATGGAAGTCCAATGCAAAGTAATGGAATTCCAATGCAGTGTTCCACACCTATTACTTGCAGCTGAAGAGGGCCATTGAATCCTTCCCTGGCATGACGCTGAATACACTCCATAGGTTTAGGCCACTTGCAAATTTCTACGTAGACAGGAAATGTATTTACATCACTGCACATGGGGACGAACACAAGGAAGAGCTCCAGTCCTATTAAAAACTCACCGAGGAATATATGGAGGAAATAACCAAGGAATGGCCTGCAAAATTCCTTTTACTAGTCGAACGGAATGAACTCTCTGACCCCAAACTTATCGAAAGTCTTATGCTCACTCGAGAAGAGTATGATGGACCAAGAAGTGGCAAGAGGAAGAAGAAGGAAGAAGTGTAGGAAATGAAAAACACATTGGAGTAGACTGCGCTGAATTCACCTGGAGGAGGAGGAGGTGACGAAGTAAACCAAGAGGAGGAAGGGGAAGAAGAAAAGAAGGAACAAGGTGAACTGGAACCACAGAAATATCCCCTTACAAAGGCTGAGACATCAAAGAAAATAAATGTTTCTCCAAAGAAAACCTCAACGCGAAAGAAGTCACGAGCCAGTAAGCCTCACTTACAGACTGTTCTTACAGTGGATGATATTGACCTCATCATCGTAGTTGTATCAGACACTTCGAAGAATATTTTGCAACAAAACGAAGCAAAGAAGGAGACAATGTCTGACTGGATCGAAGCAGAGCTAAAAGGGGTACAAAAATCCCTCTATTTGAGCCGCACAATGTCTACTTTTCCATCATCATCAAAAGGTATAGAATTGGGAGATGAGTCTTCCCAACTACACAGATTAGCAGATGCGACATAGGCTCTGCTTCAATGAGTATAGGAAGAAAAATAATAGGCCATAGAGTCCTTGAAGCAAGCACAAGAGGAAGCCTTAGAGAAACGTCGGGTTGCACAGCAAGAAAAAGATGACCTCCAAGTGAAGTTTGAAACGGACAGAGAGAAGATCCAAAGAGAGAAAGATCAACTGCTTATGGAGCAGATTGGAGTTAGACAAGCAACCACTTGAGTACTTTTCTCCATGCTGGGATTGGCACCGATGGAAGAAGAGACAACTGAGAGACAAGTGGGAAATCTCGCTAAAGCCATTCTGTAACTCCAAGAAAGAGTAGCATAACTAGAATTGCAAGAAGTGTCAAAAACTCCGCAAGAAGTGCGAGATCAAAGGGAAGAAACTTCCAGGAGCACAGTTAAAAGAATCAAGGCATTGGCATTAGAATGCAAGAAAATTAGTAATCGAAGTGCACAGACCTATGAGCACCTTGCAGAGGAACCAAAACTAAGGGCAATGGAGTCACAGCTTCAGGAGGCGGAGCAATAAGCATCGATAATGCAAGCACAACTGAAACTACTTTTAGTAGTCGAGAAGACGAAAAGGTCACAGGAACAAAGTGCAGTTCAACAAAAGGTCCATGCCATCCAGTGTAGATTCATGGAAGTGACTTAGAGACTCTAGACAGTATAGGACAAAGCTTATACAGGTTTTTAAGAAATCGAGGGACAAGTTGCACATTTGGAAAAAGTGGTCACCACAATGGAACAACACTTGGAAGGGCCTCTCACCAAGAAATTCATTCATGATTTTTTCGAGCTGGAGGCTTTGACGAAGCAACAAGTCGAGGCAGCTCGAACCAAGCTTAAGGCCTTCGAAGAAGAAGTGCCTAGATTAGAGTGACTCAGGACGAGTCACAGGTAAGTGTTGGGGGCCTATTGGCCCTTGACCAAGTTTTGAGGAAATGCTAGTCATGTTTGACCATTTTTGGGATCTCAACAAGCTAGTCGAAGATGGAGCACCCAGGCGAAGCAGAGATTGCTGGATCTCGCCCCCTTTTGCAGGATTTTTGGGTTTTAGGGCTTATGTAACGGGTATGGGATATCGGCTAATGGGTAACTAGGCGATGTAAGAGTAGTTCAAGTTGGATCTATGTGATCGAATTGGATTTGAGCCAAGACTGTTCTAAGATTTGCAGAGCTAAGTGCAAGTGATTGTAAGAGATTGTGTAAGGCTTTGTGCTTGGACCGAACTCGAGGAAGGAGGATCTGGCGAGGTGCACACAGATATCCTATCCTATGCAGAGTTGGATTTGTGGCTCTGTGCATGTAAGGAGACTGGAAGAAGCTAATAAAAGATAAGAAGAGTTGGTGGACATAGCCCCACGTTTGGGGTGAGCCACATATATCATGTGTTATGGTTGCTTTGTATGATGTGGTTGACATGTTATTGATGTGATGTATTCTTAGTGTTGTAATCTTTATGTATGTTAGATGCATCTGACGTAGTATCTTAGTGCTTAATAAAATAAATGAAGGTTAGATATACTTTGATGTTATGTGTTGAATGATTAGATGTGATTGAATCTTGGTGAATACTGCGTTGTTCTGTAAATAGAGTTTTAACTTGTGATGTGAATAAGGGTTAAAGACTAATAAATGTTAATTGCTAAGTGCTATGTTAAGTATTGTGATCACAGATATGTGTCCCAGCAAGGTTGTAGACACTTGAGTCCTACAACGCCCCTGCCTCTACCTCGGGTATGACTTCATATGCTTTGAAGGTGTTGTCGAAAGGGCCAGTAGTTAGGGTTTTGTTTGTGCGTTGTTGAAGCATTGAACCCTGGGTCTGCCCTTGTGTGCCAACACTACTCATTTCCAAATTTCAAATCCTTGTGCATATATATATATATATATATATGTTTTCATCCTTCTGCTCCAGAATGCATACTTATGTCCATCAAACTGTGGTATTTCATTTTTATACATGTTGTTTCTCTCCATCATCTATCTTTCAGTGGTTAAACTAATTTTTGAAGGAACCTGCTCTGATACCAATTGTTGGATTACTGAGAGGGGGGGGTGAATCAGTGATAGATAAATTAAATCCGTTTTAACCATATATTTTAAGTGTTATATCAATGTAGCATTATCATCCAATAGTTTAAGAGTAAATAAACAAGGAACCAATGAGCATTCATACACATACACAGTACACCATTGTTTTTATGTGGAAACCCAAAGTGGGAGAAAAACACACAATTTTTTTACTTATATGTCTTTAAGAATTACATTCATTAGAAGCACCAACATTCTTTGTTTTCTAGCTACAACTGGAAGGAGGCTCCAACCCCCTAGTTTCTCAGGTTACAACCAGATGGAAGCTCCAACTCCCTAATTCTCTAGCTACAACCAGAAGAAGGCTACAACCCACTATGTTCTTTGGCTACAGCTAGAAGGTGGCTACAACCACCTATCCTTGCCCCGTCCAACCGCCCTAAAATATAAGTAGAATGATGGAACCATTGTTACACTATCACTCTAAGATATACTGTTATAAATATGTACCAATCAACCTGCACCAGACAACCTGTAATCAACCTGTACCATCAACGAGTGCATCAACCATGCACCAAATATGTACCAATCATGCATCAAATACACATAAAATATGACTTATCAATATGTACCAACATCATCAAGTATACACCTCATGTATGTGTCAACTCATCAACTACTTGTCTCAACCATGTACCCAACATGTACCTCAACCAAAATCCCTCATCAATTTCATCATCCAAATCTGATTTGTAACTTTGTAATAGACCTGGTGTATATGATAACATACCTGCAAACCTTCCTTAACTTTAAGAACAAGAGACTAACATTTTCATCAAACTTTATTTTAGTCTCACATAACTAATTTTGGATTAATGAGCAATCGTAACTTGAAATAATCATAACTATGTACATGTAATGAATAAAGATATGAAAATAATACGCAATGTTCTTCAGTGTCTTTTATGCAATTCTTCCATGTTTAACTACTTGGAACCTATAAGAAAATGAGTTATAACAAAAATGACATACCATGTTGAATTCTGGCTTATTCTAGAAAATGAACTTGTAGAGTGTGCCTTGCACGGAAGATTTGTTGTATGGATCAGAAAATGGTACACAAAATACTATAGACTGTACTCTAACCAATACATTTGGTCTTACTTAATTTGGATCTGTTATGAAGAAGTTATGATGTTTTTACCTGAAACACGTATTTTAGACTAGTTTGAGGACTAGCCAAAAACCCTATTTTCCACGGAGTGCAACTCCAAAAATACAACGATCCACAAGATGAAATTTTTATCACAACTACTTGGATATGTTTCCTCAACGACCTCTAGATTTTGCGGTCTCACTCATTCTAGAAAAAAATTATTGCGAAAATTGTGAGATGACCTATATATAACATACCTTAGAAAGCATCATCAAAATAATTTATCCTCCCATGAATTTTGGCCTTCTTTACTTCACCTTCCCTTGAAATTCTCCTTATATAACAATTGGTTAGCTCAGTCACTTGTAGATATTCAATATGCTCAACTGTGATTAAATGAGAGACCATTGCCTCTTATTTATACTTTTATGTAGCTTCCTCAAGGGGTTACCTTCTAACCATCTTAAACCACTTTCTTTATTTTAGGGTTAACCCACTTCTAACCACTTTTCCACTTAGCAATTTCTCCATTAACTTTATTATTTAAATAATTTCTTTTGTATCTACTTTGACTTATAGTACACTCATCACTTCACTTTATTATTTAAATAATTTCTTATTTGCAACCACTTTGACTACTTTGACCTTTTGGGGCTTCTAGATGACTAATAAGGGTTCTCCAACTTCACATGGCCATAACTCTTTAACCGTGAGGAGTTATGTGATATTCCACATACCACAGGAAATGGCATAACATGTACTATCCATCTAGAATAGTCTTACCTTCAAATATATTAAAACTCATACCATTATACATCAAACAAACTTGGGTCCATTACTCAAACCTTTGTGCTACCAGACTTTCTTCAAGGGTTGACATCAATGACAACCAACCCAAATAATCAACAGTGCTCTGTGATCACTTTCTATGATATTCTTTTATGAGATCCAACAACAAATTGATCACGAAAAACGGAACACCCAATAGCAACTAAAACAACACATCATGCTTGACTTTGAAGTTTGAACTTACAGACAGATTCTTTAGGCTGTTGCACATGACCAGATTACAAATCTAGAGCTTAATACGAACCAACAATCAGAAAGAGCACTAGACATAGCAGTCAATTGATCAACAACAAAGCATATCAATCATTGAGAAGCATCACAACCTCTTCCTAAAATAAATTAACCAATCATGAAATAATGAATGATATCAACCTATAATCCATTCAAAATGTAGTCCATTTTCACATAAGCATCACACACCATTCCAAATTAGGGTTAACAATTCTAACAAAACTATTCTAAGAAGATGGATTCTAAGAAATCTGGTTCATCATTCCAACAAAACTATTACAAGAAGATGGATACTGAGAAACAATTTAAATTTAAATATGGAAAAAGATGGATATTAAGAAACAATTTAAATATGGGAAAAAATTACAATAATGGGAATGGAAACCAATTAGGAAATTGTTGCCCGACACCGCAGATCCTAATGTCCTGGCTGGATTCATTGAACTCCTGCCACAAGGAAACACGCCGTTATTTTGTGCTTGGGTGAATATACTTAGACTGATTTGGATGTATTGGTTCTTCCATAAAATATGATACCCGGATATGGCTACATTCATTGCAATGGTCGTTCCAATTGCTAATCCTGCCAATTCACTGACATGTGGAGTTGGATATTCAAAAAGCTGCTGTTAGAAGGAACCCAGACTGCACAACTTTTCATCCCGCTTGCTGTTATTTCTATCTATTACCATTATCAGAGGAAACGAAAGAAAAAATCTCATGAGGAGTAAGGAGATCTACCGCTCTTGTATCAGTGGTCACTGCAGAAACCACAAACATCAACAATGGCGTAGTAATAATTTCGAAAACGAAGGACTCACATAATGATATTGCTGTTCAGAAAAAAAAATATCGAAAATTTTAATTTTAAATGTCAATGGCGTGGATCGATACATGGACAATTTTAATTTTAAATATCGACATTAAAATATTATATTAAATATTAAAAGTGGTTTAATCGATAGATTGACATCTTTTTAGTTTTTCAATAAACATTAAATATAATATTTAAAAAACTAATTATATTCTATTAAAAATAATATCGGTATCAATAATTACAAAGTTAATAGATAGTAGTTCCCTTTAGTTGATATTTATTGATTTCGATTAAATTTAGATGATATTCACCCATTATGGTTGGTAATAGTTGTGTTTGGTTGATTATAATACACTTTAGTAGTGATAAATGATTTTTGTTGATTATAATCTATTTCTAATAATGATATATGATTTTGGTTTATTATAGTTATCTATGATTTACAATGGTTGTTTGGTTGTTTATAGTTAATTATGATTTACAATGGTTGTTTATGGTTAACTATGGTTGATCTTGATTTTTTTTGGGGTGACTTTGTTTCACTATATGATTTCAAAATTAGGTCACATTATGACATTAAAAGGTTGACTTCAAGAAAATGTCACATTGCAACATTAGGGTGACCACAATAAAGTCAAATCGCGATAGCATGAGGTCGAGTTAAATATTATCTTTAATGTTAGGGCATTATGAGGTTGACTTTGATATTATAAAAATTTAACATTTAGAGGTTTAACTCGAAAAGAGATCAAATTGCCACATTAAGAGATTGACTTCAAAAAAAACTTGACATCATAATATTATGAGTGATTGTGATATTATATTAGATTATGATGTTAAGAGATGAACATAATATTATGTCATTGCAACATAAAGACATTGACAATATTGTTGACATCAATATTATATAACATCGTGACATTTCAAGAGAAATAAATAGGAAGTTGACTTAAATATTATGTCACGTTGTGACATTTCAAATCAACAACATGGTTGACTTCAATGTTTTGTCACATTGTGGCATTTGAAAACAAATAATATAAGACATTATGTTTGAGGTTAACATTTGGAGAGTAATAAATTTAAGAGGCCAACTTCAATATTAAATATTATGTGACATTATGATATTCAAAAACACTACTAAGGATAATTTTAATGAAGTGTCACATTGGAACATAAAAAAATATAATTTTCTTCAATAAAATTGTGACATTACAACATTTAAAAATAATAATTTAGAAGATTTTTTTGAAATTGATAATTTAGAAAGTTTAATATTATGTGACATTATGATATTCAAAAACACTACTAAGGATAATTTTAATGAAGTATCACATTGGAACATAAAAAAATATAATTTTCTTCAATAAAATTGTGACATTATAACATTTAAAAATAATAATTTAGAAGATTTTTTTGAAATTGATAATTTAGAAAGTTTAGTTTAATATTTTGTCATATTGTAACATTCTAAAAATATTATAATGATTTTTTTTTTTTTTAATGTCACATTACAATATTACAAAAGTGATATATGTTATGTTTGGTGTTGACATTTCAATATTATGTCATAATGCAACATTTGTGAAGTAATTATTTAAAAAGTTGAATTCAAATTTATTAAGTGACATTACAACTTAAAAATATATATATACAATAAGTGTTTTCAATAAAATATCTCATTGCAACAGTTTTCAATAAAATATCTCATTGCAACATTTCAATAATAGTAATATGCTTCATTTCAATGAAATGTAACATTGAAGAATAATAATCTAAAAAGTTGGGTTTCATAATGTTTGTCAATAACAATATTGATGTTATAACATATTGTAACATTTTGACAATAATAATTTAAGACGAGATATAGGTTAATTATTGTCACAATATAACATATTGTGATAGAACATTATGATTTACATATTTTTGTTGTATTTTATTAAAACAACTAATATATGTTTATTGTTGAGAAGTGTCTAAATTAATAATAAAAAATTATAATTGAAATACCATTGTTAAGTAAGATTTTAAAATTTTGAAGAATTAATATTGTTTATTAATATATAATATTATTATGTAAATTAAATATTGTTTATTAATATATGTTTATTGTTGAGAAGTGTCTAAATTAATAATAAAAAATTATAATTGAAATACCATTGTTAAATAAGATTTTAAAATTTTGAAGAATTAATATTGTTTATTAATATATAATATTATTATGTAAATTAAATATTGTAAATTAAATATTGTTGATTAATATATAATATTATTATGTCAATTAAAAATTATATGAATATAGTGATGTCAAAAATATTGAAAATGATTAGTATTATTATTGCATATAAATGTTACGTCATGTCTCTTCAATGATGAGTAGAAAAAGGAAAAGTTTGGATTGGCATTCATATTATTATAATAAATATAGTTAGTTTTAGTGACTCTAAATTGTTGTTACACTAATTTACTATAATAATTACATAATAATATTAAAATGAATATTATTATTATTTAATTTATTATTAAAATTAAAATATAAGTACAACATAAAATATTATGAATAACATTAAACCAAATATGATATTAAAAAAATATTATAATATTATTATTAAAAATAATATTGTTTTTTTTTTTTTTTTNAAATATTATAATATTATTATTAAAAATAATATTGTTATTAATAACTATAAAATCTTAAAAAAGTGGTTAACATTAGTTGATATTCATTGTGATGTTTGCTGACACAGACTGTGGTTTTTTATTGATGGAAATGGTTTACTATTAGTCAACAATTGTTGTCTTTGGTATATTATAGTTGACTTTCAACAACAATGGGTGATTTTAGTTGACTATGGTTGAAAATTATTATTTTTAATTGACATAGGATGACTTTAGTTATGTATGGTTTATATTTGTTTAATTGGTTGAATATGATTGAATATTCATAAAACATATGAAGACAACTGGCGCATTTGACAACCCGAATTGAACCATTGTAAACTCGTGATGTATGTACCTCATTTTGAAGGCAGTCTTGTTGATGTCCTCTTCCTTAATTCTCACTTGGTGATATCTAGATATGAGATGAATCTTTGAAAACATATGTGCACCTCACAATTGATCGAAGAGGTCATCTATCCTTGGCAAAGTATACTTGTTCTTTATTGTTACCTTGTTCAACTGCGTGAAGTCGATACAAAGTCTCAACATACCATCCTTCTTCTTCATGAACAATACCTAGGAACCCAAGGTGACACACTTGGAGTATATACTCATTCTTCATAATCTCTTCAATTTTCATATGCAACTCCTTCAACTATGGTGTACTCATCCTATAAGGATCCTTGGATACAAGTGTTTCTCTAGACATCAGATTTATAGAGAAATCAATATCTCTTTTGGGTGGCAACCCTGATATCTCTTTAAATACATCCTCAAACTCTTTCATTACTATAAAGTCTTCACCACTTGGCACTTTATCCTTAGGTGTCTCTTCCATCTGCACTACAAATAATTAGCATCCTTTCCTATATATTTTCTTCGATTGCAAGGCTGAAATTTATTTGATAGTTACAACCCTTGGAATTCCTTGAATTGTTCTTAAGTTTCCTTCATCACCCAAGAAAGTGAATTCCTTATTGTAACAATCTAGGACAACATGGTGCCCGTACAAAAAATCCATACCAATGAGGAAATCATATGAACCCAAAGGTATAATATTTAAATCATCCTTTGTGTGCAGTCCATGCATCTCCATTGGACATGTCTTAACCATTTCATTAATTTTTCTTTTTTCTCTTGTAACTAAATGTACCAACCAATGTTTTCCAAGCTTGCTTCTTTGTAATTGGAAACTTTCCACCATTTTAGGATCTAGATACCTATGACTAGCTCTCGAGTCAATTAAAATAACAATGGGTTGATCATTAATCTTACCTTCCACCTCGATCATGTGTGATTGAAACTGAGCCTACTTGTTATCCAAGTCTGCGTAAATCCCAACTACATTTCTTCTCATGTCCTCAATTTTCACAGCTTGATGTGAACTATAAGAAATCCTTTGTTTTTCATCTCTCTGAGGGAAATATCTATGCATATAATCCCCACCATAGCCCCAACATTAAATATGTTGTTTCCTTATATTTTCTCCATTGTATCCATCATTCTAGTCTCATTGGGAGTTCGATTTCCTTGCGCAGTATTTATGAAAAATGGTGTCTTAGCCCATGTCCTCCTATGTTCCAGCTTGCTTTTCATCTTGTCTTCCCAAGCCTTTTGGAAAGTCAATATTCCCTTTTGATGATCATAAAGACACTTAGTGCACCTTATAGTTTCCTCCAATGTCTTGGGATCATCTTACTATATCTTAAAACTAATAAATGACGACAACCCACTCAAGCACCTTTGAATTTTAACTTTCTCATCCTTGATGAATGCAACGTATTTCAACATCTATAAGAATATCCTCTCATACACATCTATGGTTATACTCCCAACTTGAGTTCGAAGAGTTCCTTCATTTTCTTGTCATAGTACCTCTTGGTTAAGTATTTCTTTTGGAAATACCTCTTGAACTCCATCCAAGTAACTTTATTTTCATTAATGTGTTGCACTTTCACAAACTGATCCCACCAAATTGATTCTTTTCCTTTTAGTTAGTAAATGGGAATTCTGCCTTTTTCCTGTGCAAAATAATTATGCAACTGGAAGTACTTCCTCATACTCTGTAGCCAGGTCTCTGCATCCTCATCCTTCTTGTGCTCCCCGTCAAAGGTAGGAGTTTTGATCTTATTCATTTCTCCCTATAGCTCATCTACCCCAATACTTATCTTATTCTTTTTGACACGAGATGGAATTGAGCTACTGCGAACTTTTCGAAAGAATTCTTTGGTGAGTGGTGATGATTCCTATCAACACTTCTTTCTTCTCTTATTTTCTCATCATGAGACCTGCAACTTCTTGACCTACTTGAATCTATCTCCTTATCCATCTTATTTTCTATTTCTAGCTTACCTTTGCATCATCTTGACATTGAAATCAACTTATTTCTCCTTGGCTTTCATAGGCCTCTCATTATTTTCCTTATAGATCTAGACATATTTTTTTAATCCCTTTATGGTTTCTACCAAGTTCATGTGCACCTCCTTGGATTTTGTACCATCTACACCCAAACCGACATACAAATCCATAAATTCATCATGAGGAATGTAAGTCCTATGTGCATCTTCCATGATTTTGACCTTCTTATATGATTCTTTCCTGCTCTAGTCACTGATAATTCTGCAAAATGTGTAGGAAACAAGACTTATTAGGTGAATTCATGAGAAAACTTCATTAAATCTCTACACCATCTTGTCTCAATCCTTTCTTTCAAATCCCATGTACACATTGTCACTCAACACATGCCAATGGGAGATTTAAATATTCCACATATACACCACATATCAATAATGCACATGCACCACAAATTTGTTCTTCCCGTCCAATATAAGTCCAATGTTGAACCAACAGCTCTGATACTAGAATGTAACATCCCCAGCCTCCCATGCTAGGCCTTATCACACAATCTCAACTTTTGTAGCTCTGAATCGACCATATTGTAACATCACCTGACATACTATCGAACAATGCTACTCCAAAATCCACTACGTAGATTCTATACTAAACCCTAGTCTATGCAGTTTCACTTGTTGTAATTCTCTCAACCTCAAGTTGAGTCACACCACACTAACTTTCTTCTTTTAACATAAATTTAAGAATAAAAAATAAGTAAAATAAATGTGCATGAGTATATTGGTCACACAACACTACCCTGCACACAACCATCCTAGTGTCACATGCCAATTCTAATCTCCATGTGCGCGGGGTCTGTTTCCATGTACACACACATGAGTTCCAGACTCTTGTGCCCACAAGTTACTTTCCTTCACACCCAAACATTCAATCATTTTCTTGTATACTCATGACCAGTATCAAAGGATAAGTTAATAGGAAAACTATCAATAACCATCATATTCAGACACAACTAAAATAATGACTATCAACACCACACTTACATGTGCAAGCAACATTAGAGAGAATGAAAACAATTACTTATATGAAAAGACATACAAGAATTAACCCATGTCAAACATAGATAAATAAGCACAAAGTAAATGAGGCAAGCAAATAAAGAACACTTATCTTTTATGAATGTCACCAAATATGCAAAGAAATCAGACATTCCTCCTAGCCATAGATTGTGTTTCTCATAATATTTCAGCAACAGGTCACCCCCGAGATGGGGCTTAACTCGACTAGGGAAAAAAGTTCTTAGTGACAAACTAAGGTCTCATTCTCAACAGAATTGTTCATTCCAAGGTGCCCAATGGTGTAAATAACCTACAATCTCTCATTCCCCATGCACTTGTCACACCCAAAAAAGAGTGCCCATTCTCTTCTCAATGGTCCCTCGGCTACCCCACTTCCTTTCTAGGGTTACCAACAACATGCCAGACAAGAATTCTCTAAGCCCTGCAACTAATGCCCTGTGCAGCAAGGAACTATTCTCAGCAAAAATATCACTAGTATAATATCATGGGCCTATGGAGAGTATGCTCATGGGCTTGAAAATCCACTTCTTCAACAACAAATATCTCACCTAGAGAGACTTCTTACAGTCTTGACAACCCTCCTCTTCAACATTAAAACTCTTATTATCGTACAAAAATACCATACAAGCTTCTCTGTGCATATAAGATAATAGCTGTCGTCTCTCAGATGGTCAAACCCCCTTTTTCACAACAAAAAGTTAATAATGAATCCATCCCCCGAAAATACACTAAGGAAAACAATATATATTTCATTCCTTCAACTCAACACTTCTCATCTTTAGAAGTAGCTTAAGCCACTTGGTGACTGGTTCCCTACCCTCGCGAACTTAGGATAAAATAATTGTCCATGACATATAATTTTTCTAGAAATATTATAAAATATTCCCTAATACTTAAGTCTCTCCCCCTTTTCCCTCTTCTGGTGGAGTTATCCCCTGATCTCTTTTCGTCCGATTCTTTATGCACGCACTGATGTAATGTTATATTAATAATTGTGATTGTGTTTACATGGATAGGCGCACTAGCCTATCTGCATCCCATTTCATGAGCCTTATAATCACATAATCTCTCCAGCCTCAATAC
>JZKD02S1878301.1:914975-929021 GCA_000966675.3 Picea glauca
GACGCATCATCATCAAGGTTAAGTGGTTCATCATCATAAAAATCCAGATCACTTGCGAGCAAGTGTCCTCAAAGAATAAGTTTTGTCAGTGCGCCAGAGCGGGATGTTACAGTACCAACGGCTCACCAACCTATATGTACAATTTACAAAGGGTTCAGATTAGGGACATTACACCTGTAAACTTAGAAAATTGCAAATTCCCCAGAACTCTTTAGTTAGATCATATGTATATGGTATTAGGGATATATGATTGGTATGTACCTATGGTTCTTGCCTCTGATTGAATCATTTTGTCACACCATTTGTCTTCAATTTCAATTTGAAGTGTGTTTGTGTGTATTTCTTGGATTGCTTATTTACACTTAATTATTGTATAGTGATCCATAGAGAGTTGGGTAGTGCAGCCAACAGATCTGATTATATATGATAGTTCCTATAACAATTACATTTGGTTTGTTTACCCTCTTGGGATTTGTGTGCATTATTAGATCTTCCTTCATAGTGAGTTTTGGGTTGATATTCTTTTATAGACATCGGGGTGTTCTTTTCAACATCACTACCAATTTCCTACAACCCTTGATTGTTGATTTTATGGTTTTTCCATTTGCATTTTGTGTTATTCTCTATATTTAGGAACCCTTTGCATCATATTTGGAAAAATAAGGAACCCTTTGCATAGTATTTGGAATCCAACATAGCATCACAGAAGGAAGAAGAAAAAATGACAGAGAAAATATTGACACATCATCTTCAAGAAAGAGATAGTGATACAAACCAAATTGAGACAGAGTTTGGTCAAGAAGAGAAATGACTTGAAGAATAAATAATCATATTGAAAATCTATCTTGAAGAAGCGAAGAGAAAAAAATAAGTCATGAAGTATCAAATAATGAAGAAAGAATAAGAGGTTGAGAATGTTGAAGAAGAAGTTGTCACATTGAGAAGTAAAATCGTTAAGCTCCGCAAGAACGTTGAAGAAACAGAAACATCTTCATCAGTTGTAGAGAATGAAGAAAAGCACTCTAGGTTGCTAGAAAAGAAGAATGAATAAAAGAGAAATAGTTATGTAGAAGTACTCAAAGGAAGGAATCACGTTCAAGCAAAATCTAAGAAAACTAATAAAGATAAATCTTCAAGAAGACCATCCATGTTTAAGCCACAAAGAAGCTTCAATCATGATGATGATCAGTAAAGGAAGGAATTTAGAAGGACTACACCACAAAGAATATCATTCACTCCCAGGTATGTAAATTTCTTTCATGGTCATCATTTTTATTGTACTAACTTTGGACATAAAGTTGCAGATTGTAGGGATTATAAAAGAAATTTTCAAGCAAGAAATGCTTATGTGTCCCCACGTAACATTGAATATTATAAATTCCATAACTATGGCCACATAGCTCATGATTGTAGAAGTGTTATTGATACTTCCATGAAAGAGAACACTGATATCAGATATAAGAAAGTATGGATAAGAAAACAGGAAGAATAAGTGAACAAAGACCAGATCCCATAGATCACAAGATTGGTAATAAACCAAGATGAATACAAATCTACAAATAAAAAGGAAGATGTCAGATACATAAAGGTTTGGAAAATAAAGAAAAGAAAAGAAGGACATGTAAATAAGGAACAAGTTCAAGATATTGTACTTTAAGGTATTGTAGTGAAATATGAATCCACAGACTGAAAGAAACAAGTCATAGTTCATAGAGATGATGACTCTGCATCAGAGAAGGAATTGTTCCAAGCCATCTGGCTTAGAAACTCCCAATTAATATGAATATTAAATAGGGGGAGTCTATGTGTTAGCTGAAACATACCATATAACCATCCTTCGAGCAACTTGAAGAGTTTTAGTAGATAGATTCACAATAGCCAGTTAACAGAAGTACAATATGTTAGATTGATCAGTTGTAGTAGTGAAGACTTCATGATAATACAATGAAATATGGGTTAACATTATGGATAGTTGTGTAGCAGAGTCTTGGACCATATGGATAGATATGGATTCATAAGAACACTTAGTAGGTTTGGACAGATATATGAAAGTGGACAAGAGCATGGATACATATATTGGTTCATAGAGTGGTTCAGACACAATTTAGGAAAATTATCATAATGGATTATAATTACATAGGAATATTTGAATTATTATTCTTGAATGCTTTTCATATATTTTATTTGATTACACAAGGAAGCACCAATGGACAATAACTCAAAAAGGAAGTAGGTACTAGAAGAGTTATATTTTTTCTACACAACATCTTATAGAGATGTCAAGAGAGAGAAACAAAACAAAAAATCTAGGTAGAAATATCATTCATAGAAGTTGTCAGACAAAGAGGTAAGAATAGAGGTATGATTCCAAGGGAAGAGATTCATCATATGCAGGATAGAGAGTTAGATTCTTGGAGAGAGAGAACAGACACATGTTTTCAGGGGGAGTGATTGTCACAAGGGAATAATGAGCGATATGAATTCAGTGTTTCATCAGAGTGATACCCTTTGTCAATGGGGGATATATTATTCATATGAAGGGAGAGAGAGTAATTAGAGGCTTAGAAACATAGAGAAAGATCAATGTAATTTATATAGGGGGAGATGTAACAAGGAGAGTTCAGTAAGGGGGAGCATCCAAAAAGGGAGATACCATTTTCCATTGATGTCAAAAGGGGAGAGATAGAAACATTGATTAGGAGTATAAGCATGGATTTTATCATCACTAAGTGTTTACATCAATGTTGGTGTTGCCATCAATACCAAAGGGGGAGATTGTCAGACAATTGACTTAGGTTGATGGACAGTTGGTCTGGAATGTTGGTTGTCATTGATGTCAACCCTTGGAGAAGTCTCGTAGCAAATTCTTGTAGCACAAAGGCCTGGGTAAGGGACTTGAGTCTGTTTGAGGTATGAAGATCAGTGAATTTACAAGTAATACTATTCTAGATGGATAGTATATGTCATGCCATTTTCGGTGATAACTGGAAGGTCACATAACTCCTCATTGTTAGAGAGTTATGGCCATATGAAGTTGGAGAACCCACATGCATTATCTAGAAGACCCTAGAAGGTCCAAGAAGCCAATTATTCTAGAAGATCCTAGAATAAGTGTATGAGTAAAATTGATGGTAAATGGGAGTTAATCACATATATAGTTGTTGCATTAAGAAAATAATTAAAAATAAATTATTTGCAACAAGAATTTGTCACTTTGGTAATTATGGTAAAGTAGTTGTGATGAGAAGATTGAATAGTCAAAGTGGTTGACCAATAAATAAATTAAATAATAAAGTGGTTGCAACAAGAAGTTAGTTAAGGGAAAATAAGTTATGAATTGACTAATTATAGAAAAGTTAGTTGCAAAAAGAAGTTGTGAGTAAAGATAAATTATTTAAATAATAAAGTAGTCAAAGTGGTTGCAAAGAGAAATTATTTAAATAATAAAGTGGTTGCAACAAGAAGTGGTGAGTTTACTATTTATGGATAAGTCAAAGTGGTTGCAACAAGAAGTGGTGAGTTTACTATTTATGGATAAGTCAAAGTGGTTGCAAAATAAATTAATTAAATAATAAAGTTAGTTGCAACTAGGAGTTGAGAACTTCCTATTTGTTGAAGGTGGTTAAGTTAAGTGGACAAAGTGGTTAAGTGGAAAAAGTGGCTAAGTGGACAAAGTGGTTAAGTGGAAAAAAGTTGATACTTCTAGAGGAAGCTACTTGGAGAGTGTAAATAAGAGAGCAAGGGTATTTCGTTAGAACCTATTAAATATAACTGAATATATATATTGTGAAGACTTATTTGGATAGGTATTATTGAGGCAGAAAAAGTGTGGAAGAAAAAGTGCGGTAGAAAAGTCGCAGCAGGAAAAATGCAGTAGAAAACGTGCAGTAGAAAGATCGAGGAAGGAAAAGTGTGACATAAAACGTGCAGCGAAAAATTCGTGGAAGGAAAAGTGCGGTAGAAAAAGTGCAGCAGAAAAATCGAGGAAGGAAAAGTGTGACATAAAAAGTGCGGCGGAAAAATCGCGGAAGGAAACGTGCCACAAAAAAAAAATTCATAATGGATGATAATGGATGATGGGCTTCTTGATGACTTGTTGGGATTCTTCAAAAATGTGAACGCTTTCCTTTTGTTTCATCAATTCTTTCTTGAGTGACTTATTTTCTTCTCTTTCTTTTCTTAGTTCATCTAAAAAAATTATCAGTTCTATGTCATAATTATCTTCTATTTCAATTACTTTTTGTGTCTCATTTCCTTCATGGAATTCCATTTAAAGATGTCAATGTTTTTCACAATTAAAGGAAAACAACAAAATTATGTTGATTATGTACTCTTCATCTTATGAATATGTTTCACATGATGAACATATTTGTAATATCCCCAGGGACGAGCCTTATGGTAATCATGTTTATGAATTGTAAATCATGTTTTGTAGGCTGGTGAGCCAAATATTGATAAGTTGGTGGGATTATGTGTATATTAGGCTGGAGAGCCTAAGTGTTAAAGGCCAGAAGCCTATTTTTGTATATGTAATATGCAGAAAATTAATAAAGAATAAACATCTCTACGTGTAGACCTAACACGAAGAAAGAGTGATGGGGGACTAAAATTCCACAAGATGGGTAAGGGAAAATGAGCTAAAAGGTTGGAAAGAGAGGCTAAGTATTGCACCTAGGGACTAAGACTAGGGGCTTAAGTCCTTTGCAATAATAATTTATTATTATTCCAAAAGCTATGTGATATGTATGTTTTTATCCTAACTTCCTGGGAGGGGGAACATGTGAAAAATGGAACACATGTTGATGGAGCACATGCAGCCTCATGGGAAACATGTGTCGGCCCAGGAACATGCAATTTAACCCAAGAATTGAGCCATGAGGGGGGTTCGTCCTCCATTCGGCCATCCGCTGTCTGAATCGGGGGATCTCTGTGTCTGAGTTTTGTAAACCTCACGCAGCTATGAAACCCAAAGCCTGTGATGTTTTCTTGAGAAGCAGATACATCCTCTGCCTGAACTCTTGAGTTTTTGTTCGATCTCTACATGAATTGCTTGTCACACATCCTGCAAATGGGTGTTACCTGAACCGTGTTGTGTTTTAGTGCCATGTTGGCGTTTCCTGTTTCAACACCCCGTTTTCCTATTCCTGATGTCACCTGTGAGTTAACCCAAGCTATTGTCATTTCCTTTCATCCTAAACTTGTGGGAATTGATTTGGAAACTAGTGGAAGAACCAGTTTTCCAGGCCTGTGGTAGAAGAGGTAGGTTTTCAGGCCCATGAGAAACTCTCTCTAGGTGAGGGAGTCCCCTGGGGAAGTGGTTTTCTTCCAGAGAGAGTCTAGCACCAACTATGGAGCTCTAAGAATTCCTGATTTAGCCTGTTGTCGAGGCCCAGAGGGGAGATGAAGCATCGATGGACTGTTCTTGTGAAGGTTTATACTCCCGGACAGAACATGACTGTGGGAAATGAGATTACATTGGTAGTGGGTGTAAGAAGGATCCTGGAGAGAATCCTTCCGGTTGCTTTGTGCAGTTTTTCTGTAACCTCAGCCTAGTCTAGGATTCCCTTGCCTTGGGTGGAGCTTAGTCCCAGCTCGGTGGTGACCCACTACTGAGCATGATGAGAAGTGTGGTCTAAGTCTAGGAGGTTCATGGAAGGTCTGCACATGGTTGGTGGAGTTACTATAGTTTCAAAGATAAGTATATGCATCTGTTTAATTTCAATTAAAATGCATGTCTGTGATGCTTGCAATATTATCATGTATTTCATTGTGATGATATTTACTGTTGATTCCATTAATTCTGTATGTTAGCAGTAATTATATGTTTACTATGTTAATCCATTTAACTTCATTAAATGCATACTATATAAGTATGAGAATGTTTTTGCATAGTTTCATTGTCGGGCAAGTGGGTTGATGGTCGGGGATGTTACAATATGCTATTAGAGCCATGTTTTCAAAGTTGAGCCTAGATAGGCCGGATAAGTGGTCTTTGGACCCAAGGTTTCTAGAGGAAATTCTGTCTGGAGGACAAATTTTGAACCTTAGAATGTTTTTGAGTGCCAACATGTTACTTGGCCATGTACAAAGCTCAGAAGAGTAGCGGTGAAATAAAACCACAGTCGGCGTGGAATTTGACCATAGAGAGAGAGGGAAGTCAACACTTGGGGTGTTGAAGCCGTAGGATCTGTTCGGAAAGAAGGAAAAAAGAAAAAAACTTTATGACCGTTAGATCCGGATAAGGTGCCTGGAGGATATTCGAGAAGCCTTTCGGGAGTTCGGTTCCCAGGAAAAGAGGGGTGCGTTAAGGTACAAACCCTCGAAACCCGAAACTCTGAAGTCACGAGAAGATCTACACTGTAGATGTGAGAAAAAGATATCATCCATTGGATCGAGCAAAAGATCAGAGAGTAATTTCGGGAGTTTGGTTGTCAGGAAAAGTGGGATCTGTTGATGCACAAACTCCCGAAGCCCAAAATCGTGAAAGCCCGAAGAGTCGAAGTAGTGGTTCGGGTTGACATCACTTGGATGGATGTGGACCCATGGGATGTGTAACGTACACGTAGGAAAAGTACACGCAGTGGGTGCCGGAGGGCATCACTTGAGGTAACGTGGACCTTCTTATGTACACCACGTGTCACCATTATTGTTGGTGATAGCTGTGTTATGAGTCTGGTGGCTAAAAAGGTTGGAAGTTCAGAATTCTAGAGTTGGAAAGGGAAGCAAGTCTGAGAGCCTCAAGGACTGAAATCCTGAAACCCCAAAACCCAAAACCTTGAAGTTTGGATTAGAGAACCTTGAGATCTAATGCTTAGTCATGAAGCATGGTTGTGTGGGTTTGGAAACTGAGAGAAAAAGGGCTAAGGCTTGAGTTCACTACAGAGCCGAGCAAAGATCAGAAAATTCATGGAAAATGAATGTTTTCTTGAATCAAGTTGTTTATGAATGTTGTGGGATTTGTTAAGGAATAATGACCTGACAAATTTCGGTTGTTTGCATGTTGTGATGCACAAGTTCAACAAGCACCAGAACCGAATAGAATTGACACTAAGTGAAAAATAAATGGAAAGGGCAAGGACTGCTTCCAGTTCCGAGGATGAAGAAAAAGGAATGGATGTTCATTTGGGATTTGAAGGATCAAACTCCAATGGCCATGGAGAAGATATAGATAAGGAAGGAAAAATGAGGAAGATCATTGAAGGATTTCAAAAAGATGCCAAAACTCACCGAGCAGATAGTAGAAAACTCATAAAATCTCAGGAAAAACAAGGAGAATTCAACATAAAGTTGTTAAAGAGTTTAGAGAGAATAGAAAGGAATTTGGATAAGGAGAATGACTCAAGCAAAACATGGACTCACCAGACTTATGAGGGAAGAAGTTCAAGGACTGTGGGTAGACACCATCATCACTCCCATGGTCACTCTAAGAGAAGGAAAAACAGTAGTTCCAGCCCATCTCCTCCCAGAAAGCACAAGAGATCTGGAGTGGATGAATTGAAGGGTGAGATGAACAAGATTAATCCTGCTATATTTGATAGAGAACATCAGAATGAGGAAGACGCCGAAACATGGTTTCTTGGTATGAGTAAATACTTCCAACTATAGAATTATTCCTCTCATGTGGAAGGAAGAATTGTGATGTATCAACTGAAAGGAAAAGCATCCATGTGGTGGGATCAACTTGTTCAGGTGTAACACATTAGAGAGAAAGATATCCCTTGGAAGGAATTCAAGAGGTATTTCAAGAAGTATTTGACCAAGAGATATTATGACAGGAATATGAAATATTTCTTTGAACTCAAGCTAGGCAGCATGACCATTGATGAGTATGAACATAGGTTTTTGGAATTGCTAAAGTATGTTTTGTTCATCAAAGAAGAAACTATCAAAATTCAAAGGTATCTGAGTGGATTGCCACCTTCCATCGATGAAAATATCAAATATGATGACCCTAAGGCCATGGAAGAAGAGCGTAATGCTTATATGAACAACAAAGAGAAAATCCTATATTTTGGAATGCTTGGGATGACCAGAATATGTTCAATAAATAACAGATGCAAGAGGGAAACAAACCTCTCTTTTTCATAGATAGTCCTCAAGGACAACCATCATTTAGATAGCTAAGAATGGCCGACGTAGGGGAACATAGGCCAAGACAGAAGCCCATTTAATGTTGGGGTTGTCAGGGAAACCATAAGTACAGAGATTGTCCGCACAAAAATGGAAAATTGAGAGTTTTCCATAATGTTTAGCAAGATGAAACAGTAGAGGACATGGGTAGTAGAATTCCAATGATCTATGGAGACCTGGACAACAATCAAGATGAATTTCAATCACACATGATTGAAGTAGAAGGTATGATTAACAACCAACCATTTACTATTTTAATTGATTCAGGGGCTAGCCATAGTTATATCGATCCTAGAGTGGTGGAAAGTTTTCATTTGTCAAGAATCCAATATCAAAAGACTTGGTTAGTGTAGCTAGCTATAGAAACCAAGAGGAAGGTCACTGAGTTGGTTAAGTCCTATCCTGTGGACATGAATGGACTGAGCACAAAGGATGAATTGAATGTTCTACCTTTAGGTTCTTATGATTGTCTAATTGGGATGGACTGGTTGGACCAACACCATGCCATCTTGGACTATCATAATACATAATTCACTTACCTGGATGAGGAAGAGAATCACAGAATAATCCAAGTAATTCCTAGAGTTGTTGCTATCAGAGAAATATCAACAATGCAGTTGAAGAAGTGCTACAGAAAAGGCTGTCAATTATTTGAAGCCCATGTGGAGGAAGCATCTAAGGATAAGGCCTCAAATATTGGACATCATGCGGTATTAAAGGAGTTTGAATATTTATTCCAGGAGGTACCAAGATTACCCCCGAAGAGAGATATTGATTTATTTGTAAACTTGATGCCTGGAGCAACTCCAGTGTCAAAAGCTCCTTACAGAATGAGTACGTCGGAGCTGAAACAAATGCAACTGCAGCTTGAAGAGATTCTGAAGAAGGGGTATACACCCAAGTGTGTCACCTTGGGGTGCTCTTGTTCTATTCATGAATAAGAAGGATGGGATGCTTAGATTGTGTATCAACTTTAGACAATTGAACAAAGTGACTGTAAATAACAAGTACCCTTTTCCAAGGATTGATGACCTCTTCAATCAGTTGAAGGATGCAAAGATATTTTCGAAGATAGACTTTAGGTTGGGATATCACCAGGTAAGGATAAAGTATGAATAAATCAGAAAGAATGCCTTCAGAACAAGGTATCATCATTACAAGTTCACAGTGGTGCCATTTGGGTTGTCAAATGCACCCGCTATTTTTATGTGCCTAATGAATGGTGTATTCAGGAACTGTCTAGACAAGTTTGTCATAGTCTTCCTGGTTGATATCCTGGTGTATTCCAAGTCAGAGGAAGAGCATGAGCAAAATCTGAGGATGGTGTTTCCAATGCTAAGAGAGCACCGACTATATGCCAAGTTGAGCAAGTGCTCATTTTATCAGGAGCAGATCCATTCCCTGGGGCATATTATTTGGAAGGATGGGATAGTTGTAGATCCTGAGAAGATTGAGGCCATTAGAGAATGGTCAGCACCAAAGAATGTGACAGAAGTAAGATCCTTTATGGGTTTAGCTGGTTACTACATAAGTTTTATTGCACGATTCTCGTGGATAGCTCACCCTATCACTTCCTTGCAAAGGAAGGAGAAAACGTTTTAATGGATAGAGGATTGTGAGAAAAGCTTCCAACAATTGAAGAAATTGTTAACCAGTTCTCCAATATTGAGGATTGCAGATCCAAATGAATATTTTGTGGTGTGCACTGATGCGTGGAAAGAAGGACTAGGAGGGGTCCTCAGTCAAAATGGATTCGTAATTTGTTATGAATCCAGAAAGTTGAAAGAGCACAAAAGGAACTATGAAATTCATGATTTGGAGTTGGCAACAATATTACATGCTCTAAGGAAACATAGGCATTATCTCATGGGAAGGAGGTTCAAACTGAGGACAGACCATAACGGTCTAAAGTATCTATTTGATCAGCCAACCTTGAATGCTAGGGAGAGTAGGTGGCTGGAGTTTCTGTGTGAGTACGATTTTGATATCAAGCATATCAAAGGGAAGGAGAACAAAGTGGATGATGCACTCAGTAGGAGAGTACACAAATTACATTCTAGATCCATTAGCATGTATCGAAATGATATAAAGGGCATAATTTTGGAAGTTGCAAATGAAGATTTGTAGTACATGGAGCTAGTAGCAAAGCTACAACAAGGCAAGATGCCACAGAAAGTGGAAAATTATAAATTGGAAACAAATGGAACACTTTTGTACAAGAACAAAATTTATATACCTAATGTCCAAGACTTGAAACATATGATTTTGCATGAAATGCATAATGTGCCTTATGCAGGGCACCCTGGATATCAAAAAATTGTGGCAGCAGTCGAGAGCCATTATTTCTCGCCAGGTATGAAGAAGGAGATTGTTGAATACATTGCCAGATGTATAGAGTGCCAGAAGGTTAAATCTAAGCACAGAAACCCAACATGGTTGTTGCAACCCTTACCCATTCATGAGTGGAAGTGGGAGGTAGTGACAATGGACTTCATCACGATATTTCCCAGAACAGGCAAGCAACATGATTCAATTATGGTGGTGGTGGACAAGCTTCCGAAAGCTGCCCATTTCATTTTGTTGAAGACTAATCACAAGGTAGCAGATGTTTTCGACATCTTTGTGAGGGAAGTAACATGATTGAACAAAATCCCTAAGACAATTGTGTCTGACACAAACCTGAAATTTACCTCAAATTTCTGGAAAGGGTTATTCAATGGGTTTAAAACAAATATGAACTTTCGTATAGCCTATCATCTTGAGTCTGATGGGTAGAAAGAGAGGGTCAATTAAGTAAAATAATACATACTAAGGATGCATGTGATGTACAAACCATCGAAATGGGAAGACTACCTACATTTATTAGAATTCACCTACAACAATGGGTATCAAGCATCGTTGAAGATGAGCCCATTTGAAGCACTTTATGGCAGAAAGTGAAATAATCCAGTAAGTTGGGATAATCCAGCTGATAGGGCAATAGTTGGGCCAGATTTGCTCAAGGAAATGGAAGATCAAATGCTAAAAATTAAGAAAAATTTGAAAGCTATCCAAGACAAGAAGAAGAGTTATGCTGATAAGAATAGAACCCACAGGGAATTTAAAGTGGGTGATCATGTTTTCCTAAAAGAAAAATCCAATAGATGTTCCCTAAAGCTAGGAAACTGTGCCAAGTTGGCAGCCAAATTTTGTGGGCCATTTAAAATCTTAGAAAGGATTGGGCCAGTTGCATATATTCTTTCATTACCTACATCCATAAATGTACATAATATGTTTCATGTTTCATTGTTTAAGAAATATATACCTGATGCTAATCATGTAATTGATTGGAATGTGATTCGGGTGGAGCAAGAAGGTGTCCTGCAAGTGCATCTTGTGCACATATTGGACCAGAAAAGTAAACATCTTTGGAATCGAGCCATAGGGATTGTAAAGGTCTAGTGGACCTGGTACGGTCCTGAGGACGCGATATGGGAGCATGATGATGCTATGCGGGCAGAATACCCACATATTTTTGAATATTTTGAAAATCTCGTTGATGTTGTGTAAAGAGTTGCATTGAGGACAGTGCAAAAATAAAGGGAGGGGATTGTAATATCCCCAAGGACGAGCCCTGTGGTAATCATGTTTATGAATTGTAAATCATGTTTTGTTGGATGGAGAGTCAAGTATTGATAAGTTGGTGGGCTTATGTGTATATGTAATATGCGTAAAATTAATAAAGAATAAACATCACTACGTGCAGACCAACCATGAAGAAAGAGTGATGGGGGAATAATCTTCCACAATATGGGTAAGGGAAAAGGGGCTGAAAGGTTGGAAAGAGATGCTAAGTGTTGATCCTAAGGGCTTAATTCCTTGGGAATAATAATTTATTATTATTCCAAAAGCTATGTGATATGTATGTTTTTATCCTAATTTCCTGGGAGGGCGAACGTGTGAAAAATGGAACACATGTTGATGGAGCGCATGCAGCCTCATGGGAGACATGTTTCAGCCCTAGCACATGTAATTTAACCCAAGAATTGAGCCATGAGGGGGGCTCATTTTCCATTCGGTTGTCTGTTGTCTGAACTGAGGGATATCTATGTCTGAGTTCTATAAGCCTAACACAGCTCTGAAACCCAAAGCCTGTGATATTTTCTTGAGAAGATGATACATCCTTTGCTCAAACTATTGAGTCTGTGTTCGGCCTCTACATGAATTGCTTGTCACGCATCCTGCAAATGGGTGTTACCTGAACCGTGTTGTGTTTTAGTGGCCTTCTTCTGTTTCCTATTTCCACACCCTGTTTTCATGTTGTTGTTGTCACCTGTGATTTAAACCAAGTTGTTGTCATTTCCTGTCACCTTGAACTTGCAGGAATGGATTTGGAAACTGGTGGAAGAACCAGGTTGTCAGGCCTGTGATCAACTCTCTCCAGGTGAGGGAGTCTACTGGGGAAGTGGTTTTCTTCCAGAGAGAGTCCAGTACCACCTACGGAGCTATGAGAATTCCTAATTCGGCCTATTGTCGAGGCCCAGAGGGGAGGTGAAGCACTGATGGATTGCGCTTTTGAAGGTGTATACTCCCAGGTGGAACACACATGTGGGGAATGAGATTCCATGAGTAGTGGGCACAAGAAGGCTCGTGGAGAGAACCTTCTGGTTTCTTTGTGCAACTTTCCTGTAACCTCAGCCTAGTCTAGGATTCCCTTGCCTTGGGTAGAGCTTAGTCCCAACTCGGGGGTGACCCACTGTTGAGCGTGATGAGCGGCGTGGTCTAAGGATGGGAGGTTCGTGGAAGGTCTGGACGTGGTTGGTGGAGTTACTATAGTTTCAAAGATAAGTATATGCATGTGTTTAATTTCAATTAAAATGCATGTTTGTGATGCTTGCAATGTTATCATGTATTCCGTTGCGATGATATTTACTGTTGATTCCATTAATTCTGTATGTTAGCGGTAATTATATGTTTACTTTGTTAAGCCATTTAACTTCATTAAATGCATACTATATATGTATGAGAATGTTTCTGTGTAGTTATGTTACCCGACAAGTGGGTTGATGGTCGGGGACATTACAATCTTTCTTCTTGATATGTACCTACATCTTCATTGACATTATCTAACTCTATGATGGTTGAATAATAAATATTTTGTAACTTATCCCAAATTTCTTTAGTTGATGAACATTTACCCACTTTGTCTTTTATTGAATCATATAGTCCTTCCAAAATGAAATCCATTCTAATTTTGTTATTTTATTTCAGTTCCTTCTTTATTGTAGTATTTTCTCTTTTTGAACTATCATATCATATAACAACTAATTTTCAAGTATCATACACTTGCACATTTAAAAATACTTTCGTCCTTCCACTCTATATCTCATACTTTAAACCATTCTGACCATTAAAAAGTGGTACTCCATTCTCAGAATAATCCATGATCTCCTTCCAATGGTTAAAATCTTTCTTGAAGGAACCTACTATGGTACCAATTGTTGGATTACTGAGAGGAGGGGCAGGTGAATCAATAATGAAAAATGATACCAATTATTAATCCTTTAAACCAAAATGCATATTCTTTTACTATTCAACCATGATCATATGTTCATCATCAATATCTTACTCACTCACAAGCATTAACATTTAGCAGTGCATAATAAACAATAACAAACACATCCACACAATGTATAATACATCAATATTTATGTGGAAAGCCAATGCAGGAGAGAGCCACATAATTTTTTTATTATATCTCAAGAATTACATTCAAAGAAGCACCAACTTTCAATTCTCCAACAACAACTAGAAAGAGGCTCTGACCCCCTATTTTGTTAGGCTACATCCCAAGAGAAGCTCCAACTCCCCAATTCTCTAGCTACAACTAGAAGAAGACTACAACCCCCTATGTTCTCCATATACAAATGAAAGGTG
>JZKD02S1878301.1:933276-948984 GCA_000966675.3 Picea glauca
TCACCATCAATTCATGAGTCAAGAAGAATGTATTCACTAGTTACAAATTTAATAGAACTACATTTTCTTACCAGCTAATGCAAAACCCTTCACTTGAGAACGAACCCTTCACTTGAGCGAGGTAGGATGACTCCAACCCTGTTCTATACCACAGATGGATGGAGGCAGGGAGATTAGAGATTACCTATGAATGTTACAACATTCATCAACAACAAATAACAGAATAAAACCTTGAATCGTTGTTACAACTCATTAGCTTGCATTGCTTCACAAATGAGATATAAATATTTATAGAAGAATATTCTAGAATAGTCTTCTTAAACCTAAAAAAAATAAGACAAAGAATTTGAAATATTAATTGTGGTTGACAAAATGGATACTTAAATCAAAATGTCACATGCACTGCCTCAAAAAAAATAAGACAAGGAAATTGAAATATCAATTGTGGCTGACAAAAAGGATACATATGAAATTGTCAAGGTGTTTAAGCATGTGGAAAGCACATGTAACGAAAAGGTTAAGTCTATTAACTCTAAGTAATATGAAATATATATGCAACAAACTCAAAACTTAACTTATTTTTCAGAGCATTTTATAGGAGTTGAGCACGTAGTAGGTTAGGTCGAATGTAATTCACATGGGATCCATTTGTCAAAAAGAAATACACAGTGAAAGAAAGAGTCGTAATACTAAAGGTTTCGAATCTCTTCAAAAGACAGCTCCATGTGAATACGTAGAGCTTCGTGTCATTTTCCATTGAAGGTTAAATTTGTGCAGAAATTGTATATGTACATTTCCATTGAGGTAGTACATTTTGTTCGTCATTTTTCAGTCTTCAAAAGACAGCTCCATGTGAATAGGTAGAGCTTCTTGTCATTTTCCATTGAAGGTTAAACTTGCGCAGAAATTGTATATGTACATTTCCATTGAGGTAGTACATTTTGTTCGTCATTTTTCAGTGAAGGTTTAACTTGTGAAGAAATTATTTTCCAGTGAAGGTTTAACTTATGCAGAAATTTTAGATGGACATTTTATTTAGGTAGTACATTTTGTTTGTCATTTTCCATTGAACTTTTAATTTGTACAAAAATTTAATATGGACATATCTGTAGTTGATGTAGTACATTTTATTTTATAGTTGTATTTTCAATAAAGTTGATATTTTTTAATAAAATTTAATCTTAAATTTTATATGTGAAATTAAATATTTTTCCAATTAATTTTTTCTATCAGTAATTTTGTGTCAAATGAAAAAAAATCTAGTAAGTAACAATGATGGATCATCTTCCAATTCAAGGTTGAATTTGTGTAGAAAATTTATATGGACATCTCCATTGAGATAGTACATTTTCTTGTATGGTTGTCATTTTAATAAAGTTATTAGTCATTTTTCAATTAAAAGTTGAACTTATCCATAAATTTTATATGGACATTTTCATTGAGATAGTACATTTTCATCTATAGTTGTCTTTTCAATAAATTTATTAGTCATTTTCCAATTTAAAGTTGAACTTCTACATAAATTTTTATATGAACATGTTTATTAAAGTAGTACATTTACATTTTTTTCTTTGGTTTAGTTGTCTTTTCAATAAAGTCAAATATTCTCTAAAAACAATTAAAGAAAAACTTTTATGTGAAACCAAATATTTCTGTAATTAAAATTTATTATCAAATCCAAAAGCTTTTTTATACCAATCTTAATATATAGATTAAATCAAAGATTTAATATATTGAAATTCAATGACACTATACTATAAGTTGATGATCTGTCATTTTCCATTCAAAGTTAAATTTATGGAGAAAATTTATATGGATATATCCATTGACGTAGTCTACTTCAAATAAAATTTTGTTTTGTGATTGTCCTTTTAATAAAATTATGTATTTTTTAATAACATTTAAACCTTAATTCCATATGTGAAAATTATTTTTCCAATTAAAATGTATTATTAATCTCAAAAGGATCTAAAAATTTATATACCAATTTTAATATATACATCAAATTAAACATTTAATATATCAAAATTTAATAGCAATATGTAGAGTTTCATGTATGCTTAAGATACATCATTTTTCATTTCAAGGTTGAACTTGTCCAAAATTTGTATCATTTCATTTCAAGATTGAATTTGTTCAAAATTTTTATATAGATATTAAGGTAATCCATTCTTAAAAAAAACTAATAAGTATTTTCTTAATAATCATGTATTTTCTAATAATATTTAATCTTAATTTTATATGTGAAATCAAAATTTTCTCCGATAAAATTTACTATCAAGTATAAAAGAATCTAAAAATTTATATATCAATTTTAATATTTTTGGCTCATATATATATTTTTTAAATTGAGATGCACTTGGGCAACCAATTGAAATGAGCCCATAAAATTTCAGGTGGTAGTACTTAAAATAAAGGGTTTTAGGTTGTAGTATGTTTGTAGGTGGTTGAGGAGTTGATTGAGGAGAAGTGTAAGTATCATTTTTATACAAAGAGATATTCATTTTTTCTATTTTAAACATCTATTTTGTATAGTAGTATTTATGTGCATTTTTTTTTAATGGTTAAGAATATGTGTGCAAATGAAATATATGTAAGGTGTTCACCTTTCTATATATTTCAATAAAGTAAATATATTCAAAGAAGATAAGAAGGAATACCAGGTAAATTGGTTATCTTTCTACATGTTTCAATAAAATAAATATATTCTAAAAAAATAAAAAGGAATGTGTAGATTGGTCGTAGTTTTACATGTTTAAATAAAATAAATAAAGTAAATACAAAAGAGAGTTATAATAAATTGTTTATAAAATAATATCTCTTAAAGTTTTGTAAATAAAATAAGTTTATTTGATTAGGTGAAAATTTTCATGGTTATGTGTGCTTGAGACATAAATTAGTATCAATATAGATGACATTTTTTAGAATTCTTAGTTATTGGCTACAAGTCTTGAGGTGATAACAAAGGATTCATTTTTTCTAGCTGTCATCCCACTTCTTAATGTCCATCGATAATTCATCTTGCTCATTCCAATTCTAATTAGTCACTCTTATGGATATCACATGATGTAATGAGTGGTAAGTGAAATATCCAATCTCATGAGAAACAAGTGTGAGCGACGGAATATATATAATGTAACACTCATGTTTCCCCTAGCCTATAATTAATCATTAATCATAATCACCATGCTATGGCGTGGGAAAAATGTAAATGTATTATTGTTTGAATAGTGAAACAATGTAATGTGGGGGTGAATCCTTGAAAGTAATGGCCATGATATCACTAGAAGAAAGAATGTGAAATTTATGGAGAAGTTTCATTATGGGTATGACCCCAAATTTCCCTTGGTGGCAATAAAAAACCCTCTCTAGATCCAAAGGAGAGAAATAAATCAAGGAAAAATGTCTGAGGGTTGAGAAATCAACCATCCCCATGAATGGAAGCATGGTCTAGCTGTAGAAGGCCAACCCGAAGTACCATAGGGTCCTGCAGACCCAGACTGACCCGAGTTTCCTTCTGATAGAAGGAACTATATAGGAAGGATAACCTTCCCAAGGAGGGATATGCATGAGGATAGGAGAGGAGAAGAGTAGAGAACGTAGGGAGTTCTCTAGACGAGAACGAGCATAAGGTCGAAAGATTGATGTTGAAGACACATTTGATATACCTCGCTGAGAAAGAAAACTTTAAGAGTATGCATATAAAAAGACTTGAGAAGAAGGTCACAAGCTTGATGCTGAGGAAGTATACAATAAACCTAGCAGAAGATATGAAAGAGGAGGGATCGTCGAGAACTGACATAAATTCCCTAGTGATATCATGGCTTGGCAGGGGGGTGGCCAAAGTGCTAAGAATGAATGCCTCAAGGCGAACACCCATAGTCAGTTGATCAGCTACAAATTGAAATAGATATGTATTCCCATGCCTTATGTAATTTAATTATAATGGTAAAATAAAGTTTGATACCCTATGAATGTTCAGGGATGTGTATATTTGCTTGATGGATAAACCGTGTCCCTTTTATTTCTGCTTGATTGTGTATTTAGGAAAGTAAGAAATTATATAGTTCACACATGATTTGTACTCGTAAATGCTTAATCCCTATGATGGCTTAAGTTAGAGAAATGAACTGTGAGTTCGTCGAACTTGGGCATAGTTTCATGCATGCATGTTGACACTCCTAGTCGTTCTAAGTCTCATGGAGGAGGGATTTTGTTAAGCTCATGATGGATAGAAAGACTTGAGTATCAAAAGGGAAGATCCTTTTGTTTGGAACATGAATATATGACATTAGTTCCGAAGGAGCCAAATATATTCATGACCATTGGATTTGGAGATGGAACGTGGGTGTTAATCCTTCGATCCCTTTAGACTTTGTAGGTCCAGTGAATTGGGCATATTCGTCGTATAGGAAGTGAATCTTTAGAAGCCTTGAAGTCCCAAAATTAATCAAGGTGGTAGATCTGAGGATGCCTGCAAACTATCCCAATTGTCATATCTATGATATAGTCAGCCCGATGCTGACCACTTCCGGAGGACATAGGTTTTGGAACACTAAAACCTCGAAGGCTGAAGTCGCAAAGTAATGTGGACCATGGATCTAAGGATCCTTTGGGATCCCTCTCGATTGTTTGATTGTGGGGACACGTGTATTATGTCAAGCTCACATGGGGGCCCATGTGTCGAGTGACGGTGTTGTCAGGTGTCCCTCTAGGAGTGGCACAAAAATGGGACCCAAGGGAGCCATGAATGGAAGATATGAGTTGTATATCTCTGGGGTTACGTGGACACCCTCGGGCCATTAGATCTATTCCGAGGTGATCCCAATGTTGACCCCTTCTGTAGAATGAAGGATTTGCACCTCTAAAATTCCTGAAGCCCAAAGTCGCGAAGTGATCTTAGTTGTCCATTGGGAAGGGATGTGTGGCAGGAGATCTGCCAGTTCGGAGGAAAAGAACGTTGGAGAAAAGTGAGGGTAGAGTGTGCAAAACTCCTCAAGCCCGAATTAACAAAGTCCCTCATGATATGTTGATCTGGGAAGGACATGTGTCACCTGATCATGGATTTCGACGAAAATCTAAGTATGAAGTGGAGTGTTGACTAGAAGTCGTCCGAAGATCCAAAGGTAAGAAGCTAAATCCTAGTTGTTAATTATGTGGACACCTAGTGTTAGATCTATCACTTTGGTGATAAATCACTTCGGGGAAATTGGAGAGTGAAGTCCCGAAGGTCAAAGTTCTCGAGGGTCAAAGCACCTAAATCCATCTGATCTGTCCATTGGAGAAGGACGCATGGAAGAAGATCTGTCATTTTGGAGGATTGACGCTCCAGGGTAAAGAGGAGCAAAGGGTCATTGAATGAAAGTCCCATGAAGGGGAAACAAAGGACAATCTCAATAATTGATCGAGGCAAGGATGTGGCTCTCGATCTATAGCTTTGGGTAGAAGTAATTCTGGGGAAAAAGGTGTTGGAGCACTTAGAACTTCCGAAGCCAAAGAACCAAATTAGATCACAGACGTTAGTTGTCAGAGGAAGCGTGAACTGTAGATCCAGATCCAGGTGATTTTGTTGGTTCAAAGTTTGGTGAAAAAGGGATCAGCTGCATCCAAAATAATCAAAACCCAAAGTTGCAAAGGGGTTGGCCTAAGTTTATAGCTTGTGGCCATATTGAATAAGAGTCTAGTCAAAGGGGTTGGTGAAGTGCCCAAGACTCCGAGAATCCGAGACTTTAGGACTTAGGAGGGTTTGGGGTGTAGTATGGTAGAGAGACCGAAAAGGCCTGAAGGTTAGAGCCACGTGGCAAGCCCATGGGGCTTCGAGAAATAGGTTCTCTGGGTGACTTGTGTCATTAGACCACATACTCCCAAAAGGGTCGAACACCAAACCTTTCCCTTAGACGTAAATGTTAATGTGGAGGAACATTTTCCTTCGAATTAATGGTGGTCAGACCTCTCCCATAGATTTAGGAGCACTGGGAGCTCCGTGACTTTAGGGAACTCAAGATGACATGTACGATAAGGACCATGTGGATGCCATGTGTCCCTTGACCAATAAATGCTAGAAGAAATTGGGAAGGACATATCTTCTAGCTTAGATCTCGGTTTTAAGAATGGAGATAGTGGTTAGAGAGCTATTGATCTAGATTTGGATCCAGGAGCTTGATGGGGATCAAAAATGCCTAAAAATAAAATTATTCATAATTCGACGAGACCAATGCCATTGTGTTTGTCTCGTTCTCCCAATTCCATCCATATATCCACTTTCTCAAACAGACATTGTATACGAGAGTTATCGCACTTTGATCGCTTTCCCAAACAGGCAAAAAGTCAACAAGTCCATTCAAATGCTGACATCAACATGACATTAGCAGTGCTAACATGGAAGAGGTAGGTTGCGACAAGTGGCAACCCAACAACAGGTGACTGGTTAGTGACAAGGATCCACCCAACAGTTGGCAGGTGGCACTTTATTGAAAAATTGTTTGATGCCACGTGGCACCATGGGATTGCTCAATGGGTTCATATGGAAAAATGTTATGGAGCTCATGGGATTTAAACCCATGACCTCTTTGTTGGTGCCCAAGACTTGGCCAAGTCCTTTTTACCAATGGGCCCTTGATGGTGCTACTTAAATATAACCCACTTTAATTTTATTAAAGTGTATTATAAAGGTGTATGGGTACACAAGGGGATAAGCCCCAGGCCAACGATCTTGGGGATATCCCATAAAACTAGGAGGGAGCGCATGAGAAGGGGCTTAGCCCACTTAAGGTGCTCTATTTTGAGCCCTGATCCCATGCAGAGCGCCATAAGACCAGGGGCGCACACCCAGTTAGGGGCTACTCTGCATATTTTGTTTTAAAATGGGTTTTTGACCATATAGTTATGGTTTTTATTGATTTTAATTAACCAGTTTTGGTTATTTGGCCATATGTTGGTGAATATTGGGCCAAATTGAGTGCCATGAAAAGTGGGATGTTGGGATTTGATCCCTTTGCCTCATGGCTATATAAACTAAGTCATTGAGAGGTTTTACACAAGCAAGAATCAACAAAGAAGCTTGAAGCCAAGGTCAAGTAGTCTTGAGCAGTGCAAGTAGTTGAGCTTTGGAGGAAGTTTTCGGGAGTTCTATTACCTTGTTTTCAGTGTCGTTTGTTGCATCAGGTTTCTGAGACAGAGCATAATACAACTAGCTAGTTAGAGCCCTATATGATGTAATTTTAATGCAGAATGTAAATCATTAAATATTTAATAGAGAAAGCCTCTAGCACTAAAGACAAAGGCCCAGAGACATCGGAGAGATTGTCGAACTCCGTTATCAACTTCTTGTGTACAATTGGTTGATGGTTTGCATTCTTGTGTTATTTGTTACTTCTCTTAATTATTCAATTCTTTGTTTTCTTTATATTCACATGAACTGTCAGAAAAAGGTCTTGATTAAATTGAGGTTATAGTGTGTAATTGTTAATCTTCAATTTTTGTATCAAGTGGTATCAGAGCAGACTAACATTTGCAGGAACTGTGAATATGGGAAAAATCTTGAAGAGAAATAGAGTCCAAGAGCTCAAGGAGATCAACCAAGCCATGTAGCAAGAGAATGTTGAATTGCGAAGATTGGTGTAGATTATCGAGGAAGACAGGGAAAGAATGTGAACGTTGATGTTAGAAATGGAAGCAAGGCGAGTTGGAGAAAGTCCTTGAGCTAGAAGCCTGAGGCCTGTTAGGGATGATGAAACTCATCCATTCTGAAGGCACTTAGATGAGGAGGATTCATATACTCCTGCTACTCTGGTTAAGGAGTAGTCGATAGGAGAGGCCATTGGCACATTCTCTTTGCCAGTAGAAAGCACTGATTACACTCCAACCTCACCTGTACTTGATCAGGAAGTGGATTCCAACCATCCAGAGATAGCATCATTTGAGAGACATACCAAAGGAGTCGGTATGAGTACACTATCGAAGTTCATATACCGGAAGGGGCAAGGCCTTGGAAAATATGGCCAAGGCAGAGTCGAGCCGATTAAAGTGCATGAGTGTCCACTCCGGGAAGGATTGGGATATGCAGGAGGATCTTCTGAGGATGAGATTCCAGTTATTCGCTGCACACACTATCAAAACTTTGGACACGATGTTGACCACTATTGGAAGCGGCATCCAGAATTGACTCCAGAATGGTTTCAGACTCATCAAGGCAAACAGGTAGCTCGAGCCAACAACGACGTAAATTGAGTCGTGGAAGAAAGGTAAACATGTTAAAAGGTATAAATCACCTTCTCCCACCTTTACTAATGAGCATGCTAGAGTCATGAACCTTATCAAGAAAATGATTTCATGCATGTTTTGTAGCAGCAATAACCATTTTGTTGCAGACTGCTGGGAACATAAAGTATATGGAATAAAAATCATGGCGACAAGAAGTACGCCAAGATGTGATGATGCAACACTGTAGGTCAAAAAGAATCTGCTAGCAAAGTCAGTGTAGCCAAGGAAGGATTCAGATAAATCCAAGGGGGATTTGACTCAGTCAGGGCCTGATTCCATCAAGTTTCTTCTAGCAAGAAACACTTGCTCACATTGTTAGAAGAGTGGACATTGTGAAGATAGTTGTTGGAAGTTGCATCTAGAGTTGCGACGCTCAACAAATCCTGAAGGGCCCTAGCAAAATACTAATGCTGCAAAGGAACATAAGGACGTTGCCGAGGAGCAGAAGGACGTTGCAAGAGGATAGCAAGCAGATGCTGTGGAGAAGCGGAGGAATGACCACGACACTTCATTGGTGGGAGATGGGTTGTCCGACTGGAACTGGGTAGATTTTATGCCCTATATGTAAATTGAGTCAGTGTCATTTTCAATGATGTAATAAAGGTGATTTGATTTATGAAATCACTTATTGAGTCTAGTTAATGTTAAGTCTAGGTTGTTTTTCATTAATTGATTGACATAAGGAGATAGTCAATTGATGTAATAAGCCTTTTAGGGACCAAAAGGTCCTTTAGTGGGGATGTGTGATCTAGATTTGGATCTAGGAGCTTGATGGGGCTAAAAAATGCCTAAAAATGAAAGTAATCAGAATTCACTGAGACTAATTCCATTATGTCCGTCTCTTTCTCAGTATTTCGTCCATATATCCACTTTCTCAAACGGACACTGTATGCAAGAGTTATCACACTTTGACTGCTTTCCCAAATAGGTAAAAAGTCAACAGGTCCGGTCAAATGATGACATCAGCATGACATCAACAATGCTGACATGGCAGAGGTAGGTGGTGACAAGTGGCAACCCAACAATAGGTGATTGGTTAGTGACAAGGATCCACCCAGCAGTTGACAAGTGGCACTTTATTGACAAATTGTTTGATGCCATGTGGCCCAGTCATGGGATGCCACATGGCACCATGGGATTTGTTAATGGGTTCATATGGAAAAATGTTATGGAGCTCATGGGATTTGAACCCATGACCTCTTGGTAGGCGCCCAAGAATTGGCCAAAGTCCTTTTTACCAATGGGCCCTTGATGGTGCTTATTAAATATAACCCACTTTAATTTTATTAAAGTGTATTGTAAAGGTGTATGAGTGCACAAGGGGATAAGCCCCAGCCCAAGGATCTTGGGGATATCCCATAAAACTAGAAGGGTGCACATGAGAAGTGGCTTAACCCACTTAAGGTGCCCTATTTTGAGCCCTGATCCCATGTAGAGTGCCATGAGACCAGATGCGTGCACCCAGTTAGGGGCTACTCTGCTTATTTTGTTTAAAAAAGGGTTTTTGAGCATATAATTATGTTTTTTAATTATTTTAATTAACCGGTTTTGGTTATTTGGCCATATCTTGGTGGATATTGGGCCAAATTGAGTGCCACGAAAAGTGGGATGTTGGGATTTGATTCCTCTACCTCATGGCTATATAAACTAAGTCATTGAGAGGTTTTACAAAAGAAATAAGATGCAAAGAATCTTGAAGCCAAGGTCAAGTAGTCTTGAGCAGTGCAAGTAGCTGAGCTTTGGAGGCAATTTATAGGAGTTTGATTACTCTGTTTTCAATGCTGTCTATTGCATCAGGTTTCTGAGACAGAGCAGAATACAGCTAGTCAGTCAGAGCCCTATATGATGTAATTTTAATGTAGATTGTTAAGCATTGAATATTTAATAGAGAAAGCCTCCCGCACTAAAGACAAAGGCCCAGAGACATAAGCAAGATTGCCTAACTCCGTTATTAACTTCTTGTGTACAATTGGTTGATGGTTTGCATTCTTGTGTTATCTATTATTGCTCTTAATTATTCAAGTCTTTATTGTCTTTATATTCACATGCAATGTCAGAAAAAGGTCTTGATTAAATTGAGGTTATAGTGTGTAATTGCTAAGCTTCGATTTTCGTATCAACTATGGAAAAATATAACATGATAGAGACCCTCGAAGGAGGGTTTGAGTTATTAAGGGAAAATGAAATTATGATGCCCCACTCCTTTAAAGAGTATTTAAGGGGTCGGGTGTGTTACAAATTGGTATCATAGCACATCAACAATGCTTGGCCTACTTGGGCTTATGCATGAGTCAGATAAAAATATTTTTGGAGGACTTTAAGGGGTAACACATTACCTTGCCACATGCCTACAAGATTTAGTAAACCTCTACTGAAGAGAGGAATGAGATATTTTATTGTTGATAGATGTTTTGGAAATCTTCACTATGTGTTGCTAGCGTTTCCAAATAAAAAAGTTGACATCACTGTGAAATTGTACATGTTGTTGTATAGTCATAAAATTGGGTTACCAAGGCTAGGATGAGCATGTTGAGAATATTATTTATTTAATGAAGGGTTAAACCTTTTATATGTGTATAATCCATCATGATCAGAGTGATTTTGGTGACCATTCTGTGAAAAGGGAGAGCATGCACAACTCTTGGTTTTCGAAGGGAACTAAGAAACAAATTTTGTTTCTGGGTACAGGAATTGTTGGGTAGGGTTTTTCTAATAAAGTTGATAAACAGAGCTGTAGAAATATAGAGTGATTGACTGAGAAATCACAGGAGCCTCCCTTGCTTGGTAGATAGGAAACTAATCTTCCATAATTCTTGTGGGAGGAGGAGAGTGGCCTCTATCCCTGACTGTTGTTTAATAGAAGGAATAGTTCTATGTGTAATGGTTAACATTGATTATGACCTAAAAATACTCTGGACTTCCAAAATAGAATACTTAGTAAGTAACCTAACTCGAAATTGCAATTGGGATTTATGGGAATAGTCCAAATATTATTATACATTAAAAATTTATTATAATTAAGGTAAAATTGTTGATTAAATGTTGATCCTGAATGTGGTAAAGGAGGTTTTGGGGCAGTTCTAGAAGCCCAATGGGTCAGATTGACATCAAGTGGTGGATGGTATCCATATAGATATTATTGGACCCTAGTGAAGAAAATATATAAAAGGACTTCCTTGATCAGAAGGTTTGTTGATCAAGACCAGTTGGAAGCTAGCTTGGTTGTTTTATCACCTTGGGCATGGTTATGATTTCCTAGACTGTATTTATGAGTGGGAAATGTCTCCATGAAATTTGAGGCAAGATTTTTTTCTTGTTAGTTGTTATCGCATAGAAAGGGAAAGACAGTTATGACTATGTCTATTAAACTGCTAGGTGGATATCTTGTGAATGACTACAAGCTCTCAACTGAGAGGTACGCCCAGTTTTGAGTTTCCCTATGAGGTTTTTGATAAGGATGGAAGCAATATCATTGGAAGAGGATCTAGAAGTATGATATATCCATGTGCATGTCTGACATGGAAAGGGTGAAAGCAATGAGCTTGCATGATGAATTTTGCGCTAGTTTTGTATGTGTTTGAATGCATGGGTTAATTCATTGTGAGACTTCTTGACATGAAGAATGATATTAATACCAATTAGGTATGAAAGATATTAAATGTGCAAGTGATGCACATGCATGATGTAAGGATAAATGTATACTAAAGGCACAATATGGCTACCTTGATGAGTGAAATGAGGGAAAAGAATTGCACTTTCCAAGATTAAGTGAATATCATGGATGCATTGTTGAATCCATTTTGAAGATTCATGAAATTTTTGTTTTGAATGATAGCTTAATGGAAATTTGATCCATTCCCTCAAGAAAGACTAGCATAAATAGAAGAAAGAGTGGATGAGCAAGGATTCTCTATTGTCATGATAAGAGGAAAATGATTCTTCCTTTGAGGGTCACATGAGAATGATTATGAACAGTCATGAGTTGACATATTTTATTATAGAGATGTAGTTGGGATGTGAAATATACCTATGGTAGCTACACACGGGCTTATGATTATGCATATGGTTAAGCACATCATGGATGTAAGTTAATAAAAAAACCAAACTATGTGTGGATACATAATTTGGACACATAGCAAAGGCACATGTTTATATTCCTTATGAAATATTTGGTACCCAACTAAAGACAACTCAGGGTTGAGGTTATCACATATAGTGAAGGATATGAAATAAGGAAGTTTCATGCTGAAGGAGTTCCTTGTAGAGGAACTGTGTGAAGAGTCTGTTAGGAGAACATAGTCACAACCTTATTGACTGGTGAGAATTAAGAAACGAGCTACAAGCTTGTATATATATAAGAATCCTAGATTACATTTTGAAAAGCATCATGTAATGAATATAAGACTAATAATGGATCTTGACTATTTTGATAATCGAATCGTAATGTGCATGATGCATAGGGTCATGATTCATTATGGACAAAAGGATTTTCTATCAAAGCATGTTGATGTATCCTAAGAGTTAGGATGAGTCTAGCCGGGGTTGCTCAAGAAAAGAGAAGAAAGATCACAATAAGAAGTAGATTGCATAAGTAAAGGGGGATAAAAGGAGGAACAATTTTCTCACCCTAAGAACCTTGAATTGTGTAACATAGTTGTAGGATTAAAAGAGAAGTTGTGGAAACTAGTACAACTGGTAAAAGGAAAATAAACCCCCTGAGTATGATTAAATGAATGAATGAGTAGGTTTGATTGAATGGGCTTGGTTGATGGCATGGTTAAGAAAAGGTAGTGAGGTGTTAAAGATAACTCAATAGAGATGAAAATTCCTAGGCAGCGTAGAAAGAATTAGAAGAAGGGGAGAGCCCTCAATTATTTTCTTGTTGAGTATTATGTTTTCTCTGGGATGAGAAAGTCATTACGTTGATGAAAGTAAAATGTTTTGACACCATAATGATGATGGTTGTATTACTGTAGAAACAATCGAGATTTTTTTGTATTGCACTGATGGAAACATTTGAGGATAATGTGATGAAGTGCATAAATATATGCTAGGAAATTTTGAATATGTTTTATGGATTTGAATGTTATAATAAATGAATGTTGTTTAATATTACAACTAATGTAATTGTGACTATGATGATGCATGCTATGTATAGAAAGGAATTGGAAATATTAAGGAAAACAGTTGCCAATGATGGGCAACCTCAAGCAAGAGGATGACCATGAGAAGGCTAATGTTTGAAGATTGTTGACAGGGTTGTAAAAGTCCCCATAAAGAACTGTTGACGAGGTAAAAATTAGAAAGAAGGTGCTAGCATCTAAGGACCCGTATAAAAATGTTCATGCCTATGTGGCACATGGTATGAAGGGATTTGGTAAGAAACCCTTCTGAAATATTTTACTTTCTTAATTTTATGCATGAACTTTTGAAAGGTAGTTGTATGCCTTGGATACCCAAGTAGGGTATGATTCAGGAAGGAGAACCTAAATGATGGATGTGTGAACCTATGGTAGTAAAGATTATTTGTAATCCTAGGAAGAATTCATGAACTGATATGTCATGAATGCATTGACCAATCAAGGAATGCTTAAAGGCATTCATGTGAAACCTTGATTTTTGTGAATGGCGATTTAGGGTTGTGATCGATTCAGAGCAGAAAATACAGTTGTGATAAAATAATAATTATGCACAGAGAATCCATATGGTATTAAGTTGGTTGAATTCCAACACACCTTGGAGAGAATGGCTAACCTGAAAAGTGATAATCTAAAATCGATGCAAACGTGCATTATGTGTGAATGTGGCCATGAACATTGGCACATTGATTAAATTCACTTAATGTTGAATTGCATATGGAAAGGTTCATATACTAAACTTATGCATGTGTAAGGAATGAAATTCCCTTTTTATTTATATAATCGAATAGATAAAAGTTGTTTGATTGTTATCATGCACAATTTAATAATTGTTTGTGATGACATTATAAAGGTTCAGTGAAAATATATGTGCATGGGAAACTAACAATTTTTTAGACTGATAGAAGTTGAAAGTGCAGGAAGAAAAGAGTCTTAGATATGGAAGTGCTATAAGTTCATAAGGAAAACTAATTACCTACTGAACCAAACCACAAGGAATGGTATTTTATTTAAAGAGAATTCAATTGATTGTTAGTGTGCAGAGTCCTGAAATTGTTTGTGAACCACTACAAGTGTGCAATGAAAATATAATGTGCATGAGAACTAACAATTTGTTTGGCTGAGGGATGTTGAAATTGTAGGAAACAAAAGGATCTTGAATATGGTAGTGTTGTAAGCCTATAAGGAATACCAAAATTGCATGTTGAGCCAAAATTCTATGGGAAGGAAAGTCCCATAATTGGTGAATATGGTTCCATGCGGAACATATCTCAAAATAAATGAGGAAATTGGAAAATCTATGGGTGACAAATTTGCAATAAAATTCTAAAATTTAGAATTTATGATGATGTCTCATGAATTTATGTATACCTGTGATACAAGTGAGAAGGAAAGATATGTCCAGAAAGGATAGATGAAGCATGTCAAGCTAAAAAGCATGGAAATGGCTATTGTTGAGCCATGAGAACCCCATTATAATCCATGATCACCTGGAATATGTTGTGTTGAGGTAACACAAGCCGGAGGGACTCCTCGATAGAGAAATTCTGAGGGATGCATTGACTCCAAGATTCTATGAAGTCTCTAGAACTCTTCTTGTGAGAGAAATCCTCGGTAAGGAAATATGGATCGCCCGAGGGACTGCATAACAGAGAAGGGGATGCCTAAGCCTAGGCCTAGAGGGTGAGTGATCGCAAGGAAGAGGAGACTTTGATAGTTCTTGTAAACTATTGATTGGGATCATGCACACAATGGGAATGTCTGGGAAAAACACTGAGCCTGGATAACAAGACAACCATGTGGATGAAAATCTATGAACTAAACAGATAAGTATTGTGATAGGTTAAGAAATTTTCCTCTTGAATATTTAAAAACAATAAAGTGTTCTCACATGAAACTGTGACTAATGTGCTTCTTGTGCAAAAAAATTATTGAAGGCAGGTTACGAAGGTTAACGGTCTGGAAAGGACCTGACCAAGGAAGAGGATCAAGATTTTTAAAGTAGTTGAATGAAAAATGCATGACAGGTGTTACTGTAGTGTACCAATTTCTCTGATACCAATTTGTAGTGTACCCTTCACTACCCAGGCTCACCCAACCTCTCGGTTCACATTCATTACATGGATTTAAAAACAAATGCATTTAACCATAATTAAACACACTTAAAACTCAAAGTAAAATATATGGGTACTTCTATAATTAGACAAGCCATAGCATTCATCATTAATTCATTTACACAGCGGAAAACATGATAATATATACAACACAGTCGTGCCAAAACATGATCAAAGCATAATTCAGAATACTT
>JZKD02S1878301.1:974075-1009304 GCA_000966675.3 Picea glauca
TCAAGAACTTTTCATGAAATTTTCATTGGAAGGAAAAGAAATTGAGTTAAGAGGTATCACAGGGAAACCCGGTAAGGTGATAAGATCTAATGGCATGAAAAAATTATTGAAAAAGAGGCATCAAGGTGTCATTTCACAACTATGCTCACTAGATGTTCAAACATCTAAGCCATCTATTCCTCAAGATATCTAAGGGATCATTGATAAGCATTCCAAAGTATTTGAAGATAGTCCCAAAGGTATTCCACCCACTCAAAATCGTGATCATGAAATTCACCTAATTCCTGGGAGTCTTCCTCCTAACATCAGGCCATATAGATACCCTTATGCCCAGAAGAGTGAAATTGACTGCATGGTTGAAGAAATGTTAGAGGCTGGCATTATTATACCTAGCCAAAGTTCTTACTCTACACCATTGCTAATGGTATTAAAGAAAGATAGCTCATGGCGTATGTGTCCAGATTATAGAGACCTCAACAAAATCACTATTAAAGATACATTTCCTATTCCCATCATTGATAAATTGTTAGATGAATTCCATGGAGAAATCTATTTCACAAAATTGGATCGTTGTTCAAGGTATCATCGGATTAGAGTGTCATCATGTTGATTGTTGATAGACTGACCAAGTACACACATTTTTGTGCACTCTCTCATCCCTTCAAAGCTATTACAATTTCCACCGCATTCATGGAGACAGTTCAAAAGCTGCATGGAAGCCCAAAGATTATTGTAAGTGACAGAGATCCCATTTTCACTGGACATTTTTCGACAGAATTATTTTCTTTTTTGGGTACTCAATTGGCTCATAGATCATCCTATCATACTCAATCTGATGGACAAACCGAGATAGTGAACACATGTTTGGAAGGATACCTTTATTTCTTTGTCTTTAATAAAAAAACACAATGGTTCAAATGGTTATTGATAGCAAGACCCCAACCCTATGGCCGAGATCCGCACAGGATTATTCTAATTCTCCTCAAGCCGAAAAGGCTCCCTCAAATCCCTATTGGAACCTCACGAATCCGATCCACAAGTCCTTCATGAAAACCTGCCCTAATAAACTTAACACTAAGTGTGAGCCTTACATCTCCATGCGACCACAACCAGGCCTTAGCGCAAGCACCTTTCGCAACTCACAAGTTCATGAGTCAAAGACCCTCAACTCCTCTTTCTCCAAATGCTAATACCCGAGATGCGATATGGGTATGGCTCCTCCTTTTTAGCACCTTCTACACATAACCACCAGCAAGGGCTAAGTGCTAGCACTACTCGCAACGTGTGACTTCATGAGTTGGAGTGTTGATCCCTCATCCTCTTCCTTTGGGAACCCATGAAGCACGATAATTCAATGATGGGTTGACCCCTTCCAAGGTGACATGTGTAAGCCACCTGCCACCTACTTCCACCTTTTCTTTTCACTCTATGTTTGTGCCACCTCTCAACCTTGGAAGGGGATGTGACACGTGTTTGCAAAAGACCTCAGGGCTCGACACTTTGTGACATTAGCAATCAAGGTGTAACTCCTTCACCCTCTGAAACCTCCATACATGATGTATCTAGGTGCCAAATCTCATGGCTCTCCTTCCTCCTCGATCAATGGTTTAGGTCAAATCACGATATCACGACTCAGGGTTTTTAAGTGAAAAGAACTTTGCCTCCCAGCTCGCGATACCTGAGTTCACGAAATGGAACTATGGTCCAAATCTATCTGAGATCGATGGTCAATCCTACGATCCTCATGATTTCGTGAGTTCTCCACAAAGCATTCTGACCATCCATTCTACTCTTATGTGCGGCTTCCCAAGGATTAAACCCCATGCACGTATCCTTAATCCAATGGCTCTTGGACCAGTGTGCTTTAGATCTGATGGCTAGCATAATTTCACGACCTTGGTGATTTCAGGTATGGTGTGCACCCTCCTCTGCTCCTCCAACCTCCAATCCTTGAATGTGTGGATATCCAAGGGTTTAAACCCCGTGCACCTTTTCCTGATCCAACGGTTGTCGGGTATTGGTGCTAGATCTGACAGCCTAGATCTCTTTCTTCTACGCTCTTTCCTCCTTCTTCCTGGACATAGATTCAATGGTCCAAATATTCCCTCTATAGTTTATCTAATGAAATTTGTGCTCCCTCCTGAGCTTGAGCTTCTTCCTTCCCCTTGGAAGATTTTCAAAGTTTCAAAGGCCTCGACCTTTGATTCCTCTGTGAAGCATGTAACCTTGGCTCCCCTTGTATTCTAAAGACGTTGTTCCTCCTGAGATTTGTCGATTCTAAAACCTCAAAGGATTTCTCAACCTCTACACTCCTTTCGGCTATTTCTCTGTGTGCAAAGGCACTTTTCCTCCTGAGCTCCTCAACTTGAGACAAGTTCACTCTGAGTGCACTCCTTGTGCTTTCCTTGCTCAATGACTCCTTGTAGAGATTTTGCACACAACTGTGCTATCTCTTCTGAGCTTAAAGACTTAGAGTAAGTGCTCTCTCTCAGCTCCCACTCCTATGCTTGATGAGCCTTCAGACGGATGTCTGTCAACACTTCACTCGAGTGTTGACCTGGTGCACTCCTTTGACATGTCTTTTTCCTCCTTGAGCTTCAACTGTCCAAAACTCAATGGTTTCTACCCCTTTCTCTCCTTGAAGGGATGTAAGTTCCCTTTGGAAACTTATGCTCAAGCACTCCTTGTTGAGTCTGCAGGGTGTTCAATAACACTGTGAAGGTCTTCCCTTGACACTTCTCTTCTCTCTAAAAACAAACAAGAGTTCCTTCAGTGCACTCTATGAACTTTCTCAATTCCCTCCTGGAAGAGATCTCCAGAATCTTCAGTGATTTTGTATTCTCAGTGAACTCAAAACAGAGTTCCTCCCGTGCACTCTATGCAGGTGCTCAATTCCCTCTTGGTAGAGTCTCACAGAATTCTTAGAAATTTTGTCTTCCCTCTCTATTCTCTCCTCTGCACAGTTCTTCCTTCAAGGTGTTCAACAACCTTGAGGATTCTCCTTGAGTCAATGAATTCCTCTAGTGTGCCCTCCCGGCATGTCTCTATCTGAAATTCTGCAGAATTCAGAAGTGCACTCTATGCACTGGCTTACAGAACCTGCAACATTTTGTCATGCAGCCTCTTGCATGAAGTCTCAAAGAACCAGACATGAAATCAGTAAACCCACAGATAGAAAAACCTATCTATCCCTACAAATTTACATCTAACATACATCTACAACATATCATCAACACATACAGACATTCATCAACATACACATAATAACATGCAGGAAAAACTGCTATGATTGTATTAATATGAAATGCCTCTTTACAATGTGTTTGAGCTGGGACTGCAACAAAGTATCGACTCTCTTCTCTTCTCTAACCTATTCTCTATTCTACTCTCTTGCAGAAATCTCCTCTTCTCTACTGATTGAACTAAATCTAGATACCAAGAAGATATTTTTACAAAAGAGGGGGTCCTCGAGCTCTTTCGTCCATCCTCACCAAATCTCATTAATTTACATTCAATTACATTGAATGGATGTCTATTCCAAATTAGATCTAGATCTCAGCCTTACAACCATTTAAGGAAAAAATTATCTAAAGCCTGCGCACATGCATGGATTTTGGCTCTATAAGCCTTACAACATTTAATACAATTTTCAAATTTTGAAAAAAATGAGAAGGTTGCGCCTCTCTGATCCATTGAATGCACACTTGATGTGCTAGCTGGTTGGTGTGTAGCTGTCTTGGAGCGATGCTCCTACATCATACTCCTCTGTTGTGAAAATTTCATGAGCTCTTTCTTATGAGCTTCCCAACATCGTTGTTGAAATCCACCTGGATCCCAAAAAGTTATTTGGAGTTGTCCGTCTGCTCCCTCACTTCGTTGTTGCTACTGCTTCCGCTGCCCTGCTGCTATGGAAGGTTCTCCTCTACTTAGCTTCCCTTTGCTAACCGCTTCTTCTGATCTGATCATCATCCTTCTGATCTCCTCAATTATCTCATCCAACTACTTGCATGGATGGCTCTTCTTATGCAGTATGCTCCGTTGCACTTCTTTTCTGCAAATGGGTAGATCATCCCGATCCCCTGTGTTATCTTCTCCCTCTGTGGTCTCAACTTGCCACCCTGCTGAAAAATTCATCTCTGTTGTCTTATCCTCTTGACTGACCTGTTGTTCAGTCACCTGCTCTGACAAACTTGCTTCTGCCATTTCCCCTTGTGATGGTTGAATTCAAGCTTCCTCCAAATGCTCCTCAGACTAGGATTCTCCTTCATCTTTTGTTGCATGCCTCACCACTGCAGTCATCATCACCTGTTCAGCTCCTTGGCTGAAATTTCTAATAAATTCCTTAGAATGCTCCTCTGTTAACTTTTGCATGATTGTCTTCTCTTGGCAGCCATCTACTAGCTCTGGATGGTTCAACCAATCCTTCAACATTTCTATCTCCTTCTCCCAAGGAGTGAAGATGTAAACTGTGTGCTCCTCTTATTCTCCTTGGGAAACTTCTGACATCTGATCCATCTCTTTCACAGTCACAACTGGTTGTCCTTCTATTGTTTCTGCATCGACAACACACACGCTGGCCTCAACTAGGCTATATGGTAGGAATACCTTTATCCCTCCAATAATCAGAAGATTCCTCTGATCCTTATTTCTCAGCTCCTCTCGCTGATCCGAACTCACCTCTAAGTTCATGAGACTATTATAAAGTCCCATATGCTCTCCCTTTCCCACCTGGAAACATGGGGTTTCTTCTCTGCCCTCTTGGAACTCTATGATATCAATCGATCCCATCTCCATGAGCACTCCTTCTGATCTCTTGAGACTTTCAGACGGTCTCACCTCCTTTTCCCTGCCCACCTAGCAAATTTGGAATTTTTTGTTTCCCACTTGGCAATCTCTGAGATATTCCAGTGACCTCTTCTCCTCATCATCACTAATATTTCTCCCAGCTTTTGGCTCACAGGTGTGAACCACTTCTTCTTCATCGCTGAGGCTTTCGGCATACCTCATACCTCAACCTCGGTTATTGCTCTGTGCACAAAGGCACTTTTGCTCCTGAGCTCCTGAACTTGAGACAAGTTCACTCTGAGTGCACTCCTTTCACTTTCCTTGCTCAATGCACTCCTTGCAGAGCTTCTTCTTTAACTGTGATATCTCTTATGAGCTTCGGGACTTAGAGTAAGTCCTCTCTCTCGGCTCCCACTTCTGCGCTTGACGAGCCTTCAGACGAATGTCTATCAATACTTCACTTGAGTGTTGACCTAGTGCACTCCTTGCAAAGTCTTTGTCTGCCTTGAGCTTCAACTGCCTAAACCTCAATGGTCTCTACCCCTTTCTCTCCTTGAAGGGATTTAATTTCCCCCTGACAACTTATGCTCAAGCACTCCTTGTTGAGCCTACAGCGTGTTCAGTAACCCTGTGAAGGTCTTCCCTTGACACTTCTCTTCTCTCTGAACTCAAACAAGAGTTCCTTCAGTGCACTCTCTGCACTTGCTCAATGCCCTCCTGGTAGAGCTCTCCAGAATCTTCAGTGATTCTGTCTTCTCACCGAAATCGAAATAGAGTTCCTCTTATGCATTCTATGCATGTGCTCAATTCCCTCTTGGTAGAGTCTCACATAATTCTCAGAAATTATGTATTCCCTCTATGTGCTCTCCTTTGCACAAGTCTTCCTTCAAGGTGTTCAACAACCTTGAGGATTGTCCTTGATTCAATGAATTCCTCTGGTGCGCCCTCCTGGCACATCTTTTTCTGAAATTTTGTGAAATTTAGAAGTTCACTCTATGCACTGGCTTACAGAACCCACAACATTTTGTCATGCAACCTCTTGCATGAAGCCTCAAAGAACCAGACGTGAAATCAGTAAACCTGCAGATAGAAAAACCTATCTATCCCTGCAAATTCACATCTAACATATATATACAACATATCATCAACACATAAAGACATTCATCAACATATAGAGAATAACATGCAGGAAAAAATGCTCTGATTGTATTAATATGAAATGCCTCTTTACAATGTGTTTGAGCTCGGATTGCAGCAAAGTCTCGACTCTCTTCTCTTCTCTAACCTATTCTTTGTTCTACTCTCTCGCATAACTCTCCTCTTCTCGACTGACTGAACTAAATCTAGATACCAAGAATATATTTTAACAAAAGAGGGGCTCCTAGAGCTCTTCTCTCCATCCTCACCAACTCTCATTAATTTACAGTCAATTACATTGAATGGCTGTCTAGTCCGAATCAGATCTAGACCTCAGTCTTACAACCATTTAAGGAAAACTTTATCTAAAGCCTGCACACATGCATGCCTTTTGTATCTACCAGCCTTACAACATTTAATACAATTTTCAAATTTTGAAAAAAATAAGAAGGTTGTGCCTCTCTCCTCCATTGAATGCACTCTTGATGTGTTGGTTGGTTGGCACGTAGCTGACTTGGAGTGATGCTCGTGCATCAGTTACCCTTGGCAAAATGGTGGTATAACATTTCCTTTCATACTGCAACAAAAATGACACCATTTATGGCACTCTATAGATACCACCCTCCTTCCATAACTTATTCTCTAAACTAAAAATCTAAGGTTCAAGCAGTGGAAGATCACATCGAGCATCAACAACAAGTTCTCCAAATCTTAAAGGACAACCTGACCATGGCACAAAATCACATGAAACAACATCATAGTGAAAGAAGTTTTGAAGTAGGAGATGGGGTGTTTTTAAGACTACAACCATGAAAACAAATGTCCCTCAAGCAAGACAAAAAGGATAATAAATTATCACCAAAGTACTATGGCCATTATAAGGTGTTGCAAAAGATTGGTACTATGGAATACAAATTGGAGTTGCCTGCATCTTCACAAGTACACCTAGTTTTGCATGTTTCATTCTTAAAGAAGGTTATAAGTGACAAGATCCCAGTTCAAACTATATTTCGAGAACTTGACGAGGAAGGAAAAATCATATTGGAGCCTAAAGCCATCACTGACACAAGAGTTCACTAGATGAGGAATAGATCCATTTCAGAGTATCTCATTAAATGGAGGAAACTATCGGCTAAAGATTCCACTTGGAAAGATGATTCTTTTATACAGAATCATCCAGAGTTACTCAAGCGTTACGGACAACACTTGTCTCAAGGGGAGGGGCATGTTAAGCCATAATATTGGCTCATTACCCCTTAATTGGGGAATATTACATTAGTAATGTTATTTTATTTATGTTGGCTTTATTCCATTAGTTGTAATTATACCTCCTAGTCTCCTATATATACCAAGGAGAGATTTTCATTTCGGATCATCTTGGAATTGTACATTTATGTGGGCATAAGGAGGTTTACCCCTCGAAGAGGATTATTGTTTGAGTTTATCTCTTTTTCAAGGCATTGAGTACTTATTTTGAGGTTTTTCTATGCTATATTGATATTTGGTTCTTAACAAACTCTGACTTGTTTTGTTCCAAATTCATACATTCCCTCACGTGGCAAAGTACAAACCCTTTGAAAGCCTTCCATGAGAATCTTCGCCTAACCTTCTTTTAGGTTTTTAGGTACCCCTAGTGCCTTGCCATTAGTGCAATATGTGTTTCCCTCATAATATAATCCCTGAGTGTGGACTCACAGACAATATAGATCATGTCTTTGTAGTATATGATGTCATCCACTACTTTGTACCTGTCATCCTGGATACTTCCCCCCATCAACTCACAAGTGAAGATATTATTGGAGTATTTGACCAAGAGAATGAAATTTCAGTTTGTTGATATTTATGTCATTGATAAGACTACAATTATCCTCGAGAAGGCATCAACAACTATATTATTATTCCCCTTAACATATTCAATGTTGAAATTATATGCTTGTACCTTTCTCACCCATTTTTACTTCCTATCATTCAGTTCTTGTTGCTCAAAAAAGTATCTCATGTTGTTGTGGCCAATCCTAACAACAAAGCATCCTCCCACCAAGTATTATCTGAAGTTGGGAAAGGCATGTATGATAGTCAACATTTCCTTATCATATTTAGGATAGAGCCTCTATGATTCCCTTAGTTTTCTTATCTCGAAAGCTATTAGTTATTTGTTCTACATCGTTAACACTCCTATCCCTTCTCTGGATGCATCACATTCCAATACAAAAGGTTGTGTGAAATTTGGGAGTAAAAAAATGGGCAGGTTCTCATCACCTTCTTCATCCTGTCTAATAATGCATGTTCTTCCTCTGACCATTTGAATTCTCCCTTCCTGGTGAGATATTTCGAGGGTGAAAAGAGTTATTAAAATACATTTATGAAACACTTCAAATAACTACATACCCTGAAGAATCCTCACAACTTTGTGATCGAGCGGGGGGCGGGATAGTCTATGATTGTCTAGATATTATCCTAATGCACATTCACTCCCTTAACACCAATCATGTTTCCCAGATAGAGGATATATATGATCCTGAAATAAACACCAATCACTTCCCATATAGAGGATATCTCATCCACATGCCACAAATGTCCCTTCCAAGTCCCGGAGTAGATAAAAAGTTTGTCAAAGAACACTAGTAGAAACTTCCTTAATAGTTTGTTAAAGATATTGTTCAAACATGACTGGAAGGTATTTGGTGTGTTAGTCAAACTGAAGGGCATGAATACAAACTCATAATCGACATAGTGACATTTTAATGTTGTCTTATGCATTTCCTCTTCTATCACCCTGATCTAGTGGTAACCCGATGGAAGATTAATCATCAAAAAATATATCATCCTGTGTAAGTCATTTATTAGCTTGTCAATCTTGGTTATCATGTTTCTATTCTTAATAGTATTCCTATTTAGATATATGTAATAAATGCACATCCTCCATGTTCCATACTTCTTCTTCACCAATACTAATAAAGAAGCAAATGACCTATAGCTATGTTGGATGTGCCCCATCTCCAATAGTTCTTGTATGGCTTTCTCTATTTCATCCTTGAACTTCTTTGAGTTATTTTATGGTGTATTAATCACTAGCTTGGACCCCTCCTATAACTGAAGGAGGTGCTGAAATCCTCTTTATTTTGGTCTCCCTACTAGTAGTGGCTCCAATACCTTATTAATTTTTCCAAGTAACTCTTGTACATCCACAAAGTAATGCTGACAATCCTAGGATAACTTCTACATTGTGATCAAACACTTCGTTGTGGATGCCACATCACCGTGTATAAATATGGAATCCATACATTTGTTAGACACAACATTGTATGGGATAGATGACATACCTCTCATGATGAATCCTTGACCCTTGGTGTCGATGAATTCCATCCTCATGTCCTAGTAATTCATATTGAAATCTCCAAGGGAATATAACCATTGAACTCCCAAAACCATGTTGATGTCTACTAAGTCCACCACATAAAATTCATTAGTCAATGTATAATTCTCCAGTTTCACATACAAACCTCTAATCCTTTGATTCTAAGTCATGTTGTACCCATATACTACCACTACTTCAAATCCCTCAAATTCCTCTATGCGGATATGTCTCCTGGAAATTAGTGGTATGTCGATGAAGTTGGGAGTGTCCCCACCATCAATCAACACAATAACTCTTTGTCCCTGGATAATTCCCCTAATCCAAAAGGTATAATAAATAAGGAATCCTAATAGTGTGGCAATGGTTACCTTATTGACACTCTTCTACAATGGGGCCTTCTCTGTCATCTCAGGGTGCAATGTCTCATCACTTCTCTATCGACCATTTGGTATGAAATGAGTCTCTTCCTTTCCTTCATCATCTTTGTCAGAGAACACCTTAATATCATGGAAATTCCCATTTCCCATACATAGGTGGCTAGAATCCCATGGATCTTTGTAGGTGAATTAAATTTTCTTCCTCCTGATCTCTCTCCAAGTCTCTTCATTCATCTGTTCTTTTCCTACCCATGTATTTTGGGGAAGCTTCATTGATTGACCCTTCTATGGAATGAATGGTTTTACTGGGCCATTCTTGTTTATCATGATGTTCATATCCCGAGTCTTCATGATGGCTTCATGTAATGTGGGTGGACTAAATTCCTTAACCCATCCTCTCAAGGGTTCATCTAGACCCTTTGTGAACAACATCACTAACCTTTGCTCAGAAAATTTATTAGTCACCATTAGTGCCATCCTTTGGAATTTTGTGATGTATAGTTTGGGTGAACTGCTCTAATTTAATTTTGGCGATTCCCTGAAATACATCTTGGGATATTTCTTGTCGAACCTATCCATTTAAATTAGGCTAAAATCCTCATATTATTTGATGTTGTAATTCCCTAGTGTTACCAACCCATGGTACCACCACTCATGAGCTTCCCCCTCCAAGTGTAGGGTGGAAAATTTGATGGCCTATGATTCTGTGATCAGTTTAAGATGGAAATACATAACCAACTCATGCAACCATTCTCTTGATATGGTTTTGGTCGTTCTGTCAAAATATGGAACTGTCATTTTTCCTATAGTATGCACTATATCAAAATTATGTGGGTACCACACTCCCCTTAGTTTGTTCCTCATAATGAGGTTGCAGTAATCATTGTAAGACATATCTTTTCAAACTTCATCTACTAATAAATAATATTATTTGTGGTATACAAACACCTTCTCAACATTATTATGTGGGTGTTGTGCTCCAATAGGTTTCTCCTCAACCAATGGTGGTAACAATGGTATGGAAGCCCTCCCTTTGTGTTGGAATATGAGTATTTATACCTTCTGCATGATTTATTCCCTGAATCCCATTTGGTCATTTGTATCCTTTTTGTCCTACCAATTGTATGAGTGTCGTAAGGGTATACTACTGGGTTCTCCACATCTCTTCCTATCTCCTAGTAGCTGGTATTGTAACCTCTTGCTAATCCTCCATGTTTCCATTCAAATTCTGGTGAAATTCAAGGGATTCCTCCATGCCCTTTATTCTTGGGAAAGATTGTAATCACAGGCTGGCATAATCACCAGATCTGATACCACTATAATTTTCCCAACTAGGGTAGAGGGGAAATATGTTTGTACTACCCAAAATTATGGTTCTTCTTTGTGTGATTTTATCAAACATTTTGTATTAGTTTTTCTGGAAGTGTGAAATAGTATCTTAAACATATATCATATACCCATACACATAGAATAAATAAGATAACAATGGAATATTATTATGGAGGGATGTTTCGAAAATGAGTAGAATGATAACTAAGGGTTGTAACAGCATATGCATAATACTACTAAGAACATAAACTAATGACGATCAGGAAACATCTCAATATACTACAGAAACAACATAATGGAACCTGGAATGATGCCAATATATGGATCCCAAGGCTATTCAATACCTCCTTTTCTCTACTCTAGTGACATTTGATATGCTGGAGGTCCTTCAATTTCTTCAGATCTCTTCCTAGACTCGATCAAGGGAGCTGTTGCGAAACCCCAATTTACAGGGGTCCTCACGGGACACATGCAGGGTGTCTAGCGGGGCCTTGTGGGATGAACCTTGCTCAACACATGGAGATGCCTCCTTTCCTAGGTCTACGAAACCCTCTCGACACCTGCGGACCAGATGATCATTCTTCTCTAGTAAAATGTTGCAAATCCCATGCAAAGATGATATTACTTCAAATCCTCTCTATAATGAAAGAAATCACCACAATGAACTCAAATGAAGATTTTGTATGAATCCCCTTCTTGTCTGTCTAATTTGGATATTTCACCACCAAAATGAAAATTGCATTGTAAGGTATTTTCAAAAAACCCCAATGAAAACACTGGCTACAAGAGCAATCGATAAGATATCAAATCATAATTCCAAGGGGAAGGGTTGCTCCTCTATTTATCCTTCCTTTGTACCTTCTATATCTTTCCCCCATTTTGACCAAATAAAATCTTCGCTTCACTTTCCTTCCAATTCAATTAAATATAATTGCTTATTTTATTTAATGCCACTTTTAGGGTTTGGCAATATTTTACCTAGTGACACTTCCTTAATTCCCTTTTTCCTTGTTGAATATAACCTACAAGAGTCATATATGCTATTGAGTCATTACGATCACTTGGAAGGGGACATTACAATAGACCAACCCATTCGCCATACTTTCAATCATTTGACTCTTTATTTTAGCATTTTATTATATTCACATTTTTACTATAAGATTTGATTTATATTCATAAATAGATGTTTGCACTACAATTAAGCAAGGAAATATTGTAAATAACATTAAATCATAGATTATGGGGGCATTTTTTATTTTTTTTTTCTGTTTGTTCCTACTATGAGAATAATTTTATCATGTCCTTGTATGTTTCCTTTCTAGCTGAAAATTTCTCATTTTCCTGTATCTCATCTCTCTATATGTTTTCTTGTTTTTGTTCTCTAGCAATGGAAAACTAAACATTTTTTGTTTTTGATAATGTTATTTTTATACCACCATTTTTTTTCATCTATTGCATCCTTTCCTTCTTTATGTCAGGGTGAAATGAGATATTCTCTTTTTCTATTAGTTGACATGAAATAATAATTATGTCAATATTTTAAGATATATTCATTGCAACTACAAACTTTGAGGGAGGGATTACACACATATTTGAATTTATAATATTTGACGACAAGTTTAGGTCCATTTATTGGTGTTAAGTACAAAATCCTTTGTTTGATTGATGAATAGATGAATTTTTTATTGGTCTAATGCTATTTGAAATTTTTTAGAAGAGAAAGGTATAGGATGTGAGGAGTTGGCCTTAAAGAAGTATGATAAATGAGTTTTAATATACGAGAACGATTTAATCTCGAAATATGTAGGCGTTATTTGAATCCTTTAAATCAACATTGAATCCATTGGAATGATTTAAGTAAGGCTTTATTTGTGTTGGAAAGTTGGTTGTCATTGATGTAAACCCTTGGAGTGTTCGATATACCCCATAGTTGGGATCAATATTGATGGTGAGTTAGTTATCATTGATGTTAACAAGAGTGGTTGATGTCAGTAGATGTGATGGGTGAATTTGATGAAGTCTACATGAAGCCCCAAAGGTGTGGTTATGGAGCTTGAATTTGATCAAGGAAAATGGACATGAAGGATAGTATAAGTGCAGGTAACACACTCATAGATGGATAGTACTCATCATTCATTTTCCTGTGATAGGTGATACACCATGTGGTTCCTCAGGGTTAGGGAGATATTAACTCATGAAGATGGAAGCCCCGAACAATGGTTAAGAAGCCCCTAATTGGTTACAAGTCATTATTGAAAAGGTAAAGTGGTTGTAACAAGAAAGTTATACAATACCTAAATTAAGCAGAGATGTTACTTGGAAAAAGTATAAATACACCTCAAGAAGACCCTCATAACGACACACACACATTCATTGAATATATATCTTATGAGAATATTTAGGTCTATTGGAAAATCTAAGGTTGATTCTAAGGCAACGAAGAAATATGGAAGCAAGAGTGAAAGTTCCACAGCTCTAGAGAGCTAGAGTTTTTCTATAATCCTAATTAAGCAAGCCCTTGCATGTCATATTAAGGATGTCACACAAGGCACCCCCGCGGGTAAGCTAGTACTTGTCACCCGAGGCCTTGCGAGACATAAATTCTTAGTCTTTCAAGGCTAAGACATATTGGGGAATGTGCTAGTTCCAAGTTGTTGAGGACTGAGAAAAGGTTATAGGTCGATATTACAAAGTATCAAGTCAGGTACAGGATCATAGGTAAGTTTTAAGGGTTATTCTTCTGTTGTTATGGAACATGCTTAGTGGTGATGATACATGGTATGGGACACTTTGGTGATGACATGACACCTTGTTAGAAGTACACTCTTGGATATCTTGATATATGGTTTGGTATATTTCATGGTTATGGTCCATTGTTAAAGATATATCTTTGAGATGTTGATACATGGTTGAAGTTCACACTTGGTATATGGTAGCACATGTATGCAATACACATCTTGGTGATGTTGGTACTTTGTTGAGGAAATTAATTGTTGATATCATATGGTACATGGTTGATACATGTTATTGTACATGTTTTGTAACATCCCACTCTTGCGTGCACCTATTTTGACATATTATTTGAGGAAACTTGTGTGCAAGTGATTTGGTTCGTTATTGATTGTCTTCTTTTCTTACTGATTCCGATTATGAGATTGTGGATTATGATGTTATGTTATATTATTTATGTATAGACAGGTTCTATTGAATGGTTCCTCCTGAGTGTGTAGGAATCTTAACAGATTGAGGATGTGGATGACATCAATGGACCTCCTTGGACTCCAGATTAAGTCAAGGGGTGGACTGTACATGGTTTGGGTGTTTTTGTTTATGCATATGTGACATATGATCGAGTATATTATGATGTTGTTTATGTATCACTGACATGTTTCATTGATGTATGCAGGATAATGATCACTTACTAATCAGACTCACATTAGGATTAAAGGGGTCATGCACGACAACCATATATATTGAGGGGGAGGTGTGGCAGAAACCGTGCCACATCCTACTAGCGCTCTCGTCGTGGCTTGAATTGTAGGTTAACGATTACCTAGTTCGATAGATCCATGATGTCCTGAGGGAATACTGAGACAATCACTCACGAATATTCTAAGGGGCACACAATAAGAGAGGTTCATTATTCTTTAGAGGCCCTTGGTCTCCCACAAGGTCACCTAATTGAGTATTGACTCCAAGGGTCGAACATCTACCAAAATCAGTCAAAGGTGAGTGGCACCCTTGGAGCACATAGTGTGTCTTGAAGGTAATTTCACATAAATGAAACACGAATAAAGGCAAGTGACGCCCTTGGAGAATGAGTGCGTCTTGAAGGGCACGTTGTGTTTTGTAACACAGGTGAGTCAAGGAACCTAGGTGCCTAGGAAACAATATTTTATTTTGACATGGCCAGCCTTAAAATAAATGTTGAATGATTAAATTGTATTAATTATAAATTCCCTTTAAAAAGAAATGCTAAGCCTAGTTGAAATTAAAGCCTAGGTCTAAATAGTGTAAGAGGACTAAAAAATAATTAATAAATTAATAAAAGGGAGGTGAAGAAAAGAAAATCAAATTAATAATTTAAAAGGGAAATAAATTATCTAAGAATTAGTTGTTGTTTATTTGCAAAAAATTCAAATTTAGAACTTTGAAAAAAAGGGGAATTTAATGTAAAATTGAATGTGGAACATAGAAAGGAATCTAGCCTAGAAAAATTTCCTAAATTAAAACTCAACTAAGATTTAAGAAAGGTGTCAATCATTAAAGGAAAGTGAGGGAATAAAGGGAAAGCGAGGGAATAAAGGGAAAGTGAGGATGGTTTTTAGGAACTTTTTTAGGTGGGTGAAGGAAATTGACAAATTAATTTAATTAATTAAATGAATATCTAGTGCAACTAAGGGATTGGGTGACAAGTGTATGGGGGAGAGTTTTTCCTAATTAATTTTAATAAAATGAGTTTAAAGTGCAATTCGAAGTGTCACTAAGAAGAAATCTATAAAAGTAATGGGGGAGAAGAGAAAATGATCACAACTGGTATGTGTAAGGTTATGCGGCAAGGTTTTTCTTGACTGGTTTTTCTTGTGGGAGTTTGGATACCCAACTCAAATAGAGAGTGGTAGCTCGACCTTGTGAGGTGAGATGGGTGCTAGATTTACCTTGGTTGTGTGCATGGGCCCTTTGTAGCTTAGGGGGATACAGGGGAAGAAGAGTACCCCTAGTGTTTCCTGGGAGGTACGGGTGAATTCTTCATGGTTAGCAAGCGAGAGGATGTCTAGATCGCTAGTTGAGGAGGAACATTTCTAGGCCCACTTCACCAGTGACAATAATTTCATTATAATTTTAATTGTCATAAAAATGGTCATGTATATCGAATTTTATTTATGTTTTCCTTAGCTGTATTATAATCTTTGTTGTTGAATTTCTGCAATTCCCAAGATGTTTGTAATACAAAAGAAACTTGTTGAGACTGAATTATTTTCTAAATTCCAAAAAACATTAAGGAATATCATATTGCGCTATTTATATCTACCATTTGTAGTCTTATGGTTACATTGTTTCCTTTGCGTTTTTCATTATTTCCTCTTCAATCTTGGAGGAAGTTTAACCCTCTATTCTGAGCCAAAAATTTCCCAATGCTATGATCACATCATTATTTGTCTTGACTGGTCTCTTCTGACTAAAAAATACATTTAGATTCCTGGCGTTTTCAAAAGTGGCTCGGTGTTCTGCATCTGATCTTTCCATTTTCTTTAAATTTCCATAATGTTTCACCTCTGCTCCGTGTTTTTGTTTGATCATTTTAGTGGGTTTCTCTATGCGTTGGGAGACCTATGGTGTTTCCCCCATCCTCTCTTTTAACTAAAAAATATCTCCTCTACCTCTATGTTTTTACTCTACTCTTTGTTTTATTTTTGCGTGTGGGTTATTATAATACCACCATGGTATCTCCCGTACCTCTGCATTTTTGGTGTAAAAACATGCTCAGATTGTGGGGGGAAACTAGCAATATGTTTTACCCTCCTTACCTTTGTGTTTTTGGTGTAAAAACATGCTCAGACTGTGGGTAAATTTAGCCATAGTTTTTAACCTCACCTCTGCATTTTTGGTGTAAAAACGTGCTCTGACAGTGGGGGAAAAAATAGAAAAAAAATTTACCCTCCTAACGTCTGCGTTTTTGGTGTAAAAACGTGCTCAAACTGTGGGGGAATTTAGAAAGATTTTTTACCCTCCTTGCCTATGAGATTTTGGTGTAAAAACATGCGCATAATGTGGGGGAAACTAGAAAGAGTTTTTACCCTCCTTACTTCTGAGTTTTTGGTGTAAAAACATGCTCTGATTTTGGCCAAAGCCAACATGCATTTTTACCACCTTCATCTCTACATTTGTTGTATATTTACTTAGCAATTTCAATTTTTTATTTTTATTTTCCATCGATTTCATTTATGTATACAACGAAAATAACCATTAAATTCTTTTTTTTGTTATATTTTCACCGATCCATTTCGTTTTTATTTGTCAGCGAATTCATTGTTGTATACAATGAATTTAACCATTAAATTCTCTACAACTATTGTATATTTACTCATCCATTTCATTTTTATTTTCCAACGAATTCATTGTTATATACAACAAAAATAACCAGTAAAAGCTCTGCGATTGTTTGTATATTTACTCATCCAATTCGTTTTTAATTTTCTAGTGATTTCATTTCTTTATAAAACGAAAATAACTGTTAAAATCACCCAACACCATTGCTTCATTTTTCTCTACGATTGGAGACCCAATTCGTTATCTCTCTCTCTCTCTCTCTATCTATCTCTCTACTCAGCGTTTCCAAGAAAAAAAAACATTTAATATAGTAACCTGGAGTTAGACCATGGAAAACAAATGTTTTTATCAATACAAGAATATTAATTAACTTAATAAGGATGTTGATGTGTAGCTATAGAATTTATATTATTTAATGTAATCCATAATTTTGACTAAACAATAACACAATTGGATTCCAGAGTCATTGAGATTATGTATAGTCAAGCTACATGAAGAGTTGTCTTATTACGAAGCTTGAAGCACTTGATAGTTTATTTATAATTATTTTTGTCTTGCATCCTTTAAAAAATGGTGGATTATTATTTGCGCCCTTAGAAAAACGCCTGACAAACGATTGATTAAGAATTTAAGATCTCTTGGGCCCTTGAATAAATTTGAATCATGGTTGGTTAATATTTTTATTCTCTTGCACATTGAATATTACTGACAAGGAATGGTTACGTTAATAATCGATTGTGCACACCCATTAATGTTACACATGGTTACACAAGTGGTTAGATTTATATCGCACCATGAAATCCAATGTAAAGAATCATTGTGTTATATATTTACTTCTTGCGCAATACAAATTTATTGCAAGGAATGATTATTATTGATATTATACTTCCCGCACGCCATGGAATGAAAGTGGAATTTGATGTTGACTACACTACACCCTGATTATATGATGATTAGGATTAACTGACTTTTCGTCTGCGACGTAATTAAATTAACAATTATCACTTGTGCCTTTAAATTTGTTATTGTATGATGGATTAATAACTAGTTTTCTATTGCACCATTCAATATTGATGTGTCCTCATTGGATTAGAATTTGGTTACTATTGTGCCTTTAATATTATTGAAGTATGATTGATTTATTAATTGTATTCTCTTGCTCCTTGTGAAATAAAATCGATATCTTTTGCGTCTTGAATTGTTGATGTGTAAATGATGGATTCATTGAATAGAATGCTTGTACGTAGTTTGATAATATGATGTATGAACTAGTTCAAGATTTAGACTCCTTGCACCCAATGAATTATAATGTAATATATGGTTTTAGATGTTAGTCTTCTTGCACGAAATGAAAATTTATTATGATGGATGATTGCATATTGCAAATGAGATTGTGCCACGAATACAACTGATAAAATCTTTTGTTCCTTGGATTTAATATGGCCTATGATATGTTGTGTGAATGATTACTCAGGTGCCATGTCAAATTGTTAATTAGGATTGATGGATTGATGAAATTGATTATCGTTGATGTTGTGTATTTAGCATAGTCAGTTGGGACTTGAATGTGTTAGTGGGATGTAGACACCTCCTTGTTCCTCAAAACAGTCGCCAGCCCTGAGACCTTAAATGGTTAAAACAAATTGTAACCTAGGATTGAGCATTGCTTATGTGTCTTGGAGGTCCTAACCTTGGAGCTTAGGTTGGGAGGGTATCATATTATGTGATTCTTGCAATTATCTTCATGACACTTATGTTTGGTTATGTTATCTTCTGTTATCCTATGGTTATCTGATGATTTTTCTATGTGATGCGTTGAGCATTTAAGATTTGTATTGTTATGCATCGATATTAACTATAGAATGAAATGATGTGGGATGCTATTAATTAATGTGTTAATACATTGATATGCATGTCATGGTTCATGGTGATGATATATCAACATTGTGTCATAATTAATTGATAATGCATTAATTTTGTTTCGTTAATCTATGTGAATGATGTGTCGATGATGTTGCATTTAAGTGTGATGTTTAATTCTTAATTCTAAAAAACAAAATTACCTTTTGAATGTCGCTTTTGTTTTCGTAACGTTGGGGCCGTTACATATGGTATCACAGTGGGTTCAACCCCGTGAATGTGGATCGTAATGCATTCCTCTGTATTATACTTTGATCATAGATTTATCGATAACTAAAAAATTGAATTTGTCCCTATGATTATCCTGGATAGAGGACGCCATGGAGTTAGACAACGTGGTGTTAGGGGAGGAGGTGAAACACCTCAAAAATATCCCATGCCTTAGGGGTATAACCCCTAAGGGGAAGAACAAGTCTTGGGAAGGATATGATTGTTGTAAGGGATGTGGATGGTCTGACAAGGTCATTCCATGGAAATTTCAGAGGCCTTGATTAACCGTATGGAAGAGATGAGGCTAGGGAACTTATACCCCCTGAGGGTCCACAATGTACCCCAAATAGTACTCGTAGTGTTCATAGAGAACTCATGAAGGTAAATTTTATCGAGTTATTGGGTGCCATGAATGGCGCGACCACTGAGGCATGGGTGTAGAACATGGAAATGTGCTTTTCACTTCAAAAATATACCTCCGACATGAAATTATGCATTGAGGTATTTAAACTAAAGGGGAGTGCTCTTCTATAGTGGAATACACTCCTCCCAGTACTAAATATGGTCATCAAAGAAGTTTCATGGGAACTGTTCTAGGAGCGGTTATGGGAGATGTATTTGTCTGAGGAATTAATTGAGAGTCAGATCAATGCATTCAACGCTTTACGATAGGGTGTTCATACAGTGCCCGAGTACGAGGCTCATTTCATGGAGCTTCTAATTAGGTATGCTCTACATATGAACACCGAAAATATTAATATCAACAAGTTTGTGATGGCCTTAAACGTCAACATGTGTTTGAAAGTGAGAATGCTAATGCCTCTGACACTACATTATGTAGTCCATAAGGCCCTCATAGTTGAGGAAGAGTTGATTAGCGGGGGTCAGGGAAAGACTCATGTGAGACCAATGATACATGGGACATATGGTGCGTAGAAGCATCATACTCCATCTAGACTTTATTGAAGGTATTTGGATACATTGAGAGTATCCGTGTTCACGAAACCTCAACGAATGACTCCCCAGTGGGGAAATCTCCATCGGGGACCACCCCGTTAGAAAAAATAACCATTAATATTATTTAGTGGAATAAAATAGGGTTTTAGGCTGGTGGGCCAACAACTTCTACTTCAGGGACCAATAGTACTGGACCGAAGACCAGATCCTAGGCATGTGGAGAGCCCCTTTATGAGTGCGATTGTCCGATTGAGAAGTCCAGAGTGGAAAAATAACAAGACCCACTACATTTGGAGATTTTCCAAGGCCCACAGGATTCACATAACAGTGAATAACTGCTAGGCTAACAAACAGTTCATTGTGCTCGAGATGTCAGGCTCAATCGTCGACCAAAATTTTGGTTTTGGCTAGAACTAGGTACTACAAAGGACCATGCACAAGGATGAAATTCATATGCATCATTAGCATTGAATGACAAGGGTGTGCTAGAAGGATTATAAAACCTTCCAATAGTATGAGAGTTTTGGATGAGTTCCCAGAAGATTTACCAGGTTTGTTTCCCAAAGGCAATATGGGATTTACCATCGATGAAAAACATGGAACTAAACTGATAGCAAGAACACCTTATCGGATGTCAAACCCTAAGCCATAGAAGTTGAAAATAAAACTAAAGGAGTTGTTACACCTAGGAATTACATCTAAGTATTTCACCTTCAAGTGCGTCGGTTATTTTCATATGGAAGAAGGATGGGTCATGGAAACTCTGCATTGACTACCGTCAATTGAACAAGGCAATGATCGAGAGCCAATAACCATTGCCAATAATATACTATTTTTTTGATCAAATGAAAGGCATGAGAATGTTATCAAGGATCGAATTGAGATCAGGATATCACCAATTATGGATAGAAGAGGGAGAAATTTCTAATACCACATTCAAGAAAAGGATCAGACATTACGAGTTTATCGTTTTACCGTTTGGAATGACAAACACCCTAGGGGTATTCATGAGATTAATGAATGGGTTGTTCCATGAATACTTGGAAAAGTTTGTTCAAGTATTCATTGACGAAATATTGATATATTCTTAGACAATGGAAGAACATGGAGAACATTTGTGCTTGGTACTACAATGTTTAAGACAAAACAAGTTATATGAAAAATTGTTGAAATTCTCTTTTTAATCAATCGAGGATTCATTATTTAGGGAAAATTAACTCCAACGAAGGTATCGTTGTAGATTAAACAAAGGTGGAGGATATTATGGAATGGACTACGCCAACAAATGTGCCCGAAGTATGTAGCTTTATGGGTTTAGTGGGATATTATTGATGGTTCTTCGAAGGTTTTTGAAGATAGAAAATTCGATTATGTAATTGCAGAAGAAGAAAAAGAAGTTTGTGTTGGCTGAGAAATGTGTAGAAGAATTTTGAAGGCTCAATGTGTTGTTGACGATAGCGCCGATACTAAAATTCCCTGAAATGGATGAGAAATTCTTGGTATGCATCAACGCATCCAAGGATGGCTTAGGTAGAGTCTTCATGCAAGATGGTGGAGTGATTGCTTACATCTTGAGAAAGTTAAGAAATCATGAGGAGAACTATGTGCCGCATGATTTGGAGTTATTATCCATTACGTAATCCCTAATAGTGTGGAGACACTAGCTGATTTGACGGAATTTCAAACTAAAAAAGGACCACTATGGTTTGCAACACATTTTTATGCAAAATGACTTGAATGCGTGGCAAAGGCGTTGGTCAAAATTGCTTAGCGAGTATGCTTTTGAGATTTCCTACATAAAAGGAACAATGAATAGAGTGGCATATGTGTTGAGTTATAGACAACACATATTTTCGGTGATATCTCTTCAGACGAATATTTGTGAAAAAATGCTAACTTTACAGTGCGACACTGATTGGTATAAGGAGGTTAAGGAAAATTTCAGACAAGACACCATGTTGGTACAAAAATTTGAGGGATTTACCGTGGACAACGATAGATTAATGAGATATAATAATTAGATCTACGTACCACTGAATGACGAGTTGAGAATTTTTATCTTAAAAGAAGGTCATAGAGTTTTGTCAATGGATCATCCAGGAGTCACGAAGATGAGGGTAGACCTTAAATCCTTATTCTTTTGGAAAGAATTGAAGGTGGACATAGTTAACTACGTTGAGAAATGTCTAGAATGTCAACAAGTGAGAAATGAACATAGAAATCTAGCTGGATTACTACATCCACATTCTATTCCAGAATCATATTGGGAGGTCAGTTCGATGGACGTTATTGTAGGATTGTCGTTGATGGCAAGGAGGCATGACTCATTTTTTGGGGAGTCAGAACTTTGACGAAGAGTGCACATTTTATCCCTATGTGTATGACGTGTCAAGTGCCAAACATATCTAGAGTTTTTATCACCAAGATAGTGAGGCTTCATGGCATGCCTAAGAGGACCATATCCGATAATAGAATAATTGTTTGCAATACAATTTTGGACGACTTCCCAAGAGGCCTTGGAAACACCATTGAACTTTAGTACAACATGTCCCTGAGATAGATAGGTTGGCCGACGAAATGAACCAAATTTGGAAGGTTGTGTTGTGTATGTGTTTGTTGGACCAACATAAACGTTGGGAATAGTTCTTGTCATTGGCCAAGTTTATGTGTAACAACAACAATCAAGGCACCGTTAAGATGGCACCATTGAGTTTCTCTATGGGAGACCATTTCGGACGCCATTGAGCTGGGATAGACTCGAGGAGGGGGTCCTCGTAGGAAGAAAAGAGATCCAATAAATGGAATAACATATACAAATGAGAAGAAAAAGGGTTGGAAGAAGGCAAAGATCAACATAAGTGTTTTGTTGATGCGCATCGCATGACCATAATTATGAAGGGCCTAATGGCTAGTTGTTCCTCATTATTTGAGGCATTGCGCGATGTTTATATTGTATCTGTGTGTGAAATTAGGGTCAATGATCCTATACATGTTATTGACTTGAGTTCTTGGAGAATTTCAGACGAGGGTGTGCTCACGGTGGAGCCAATCCGAATTCAGGACCATCACATTTGACATCTTCATCGTTGAACAGTTGATCAGATTAAGGTCCAGTGGGGAAATTATAGTCCACACTCGGCTAACTGGGAAGATGCATATGATATGCATCTGTATTTTCCATTTTTGGTTAATAGCTAGAGATTTAGATATTATCAGATACTTTATTTCTACACTTGTGTACTAAGAAATTTCAAGACAAAGTTTAAAACAAGAGGGGGTGTATGTAACATCCCTCTCTTGCATGCACCTGATGTGACATATTCTTTGAGGACACTTGCATGAAAGTGATTTGGTTCTTTATTGGTTGTCTTCTTCTCTTACATATTATGATTATGAGATTGTGGATTATGATGTTATGTTATGTTATTTATGTATAGACATGTGATATTGACTGGTTCCTCCTAAGTGTGAAAGACTCTTGACAGATTGAGGATACGGTTGGAATCAATGGACCTCCTTGGACTCCAGATCAAGTCAGGGGGTGGACTGTATATGGTTTTGGTATTTAGGTTTATGCATACATGACATATAATATATTATATTATGATTTTTTTTATGGATCACTGATATGTTTCATTGATGGATGCAGGCTGACGATCTCTTTCTAATCAAACTCACATTAGGATTAAATGGGTCATGCATGACAACTAGAGATATTGAGGGGGAGGTGAGGTTGTAGCCCTACCACATCCTACTAGCACTTTCGTTGTGGCTCGATTTGTAGATTAATGATTACCTAGTTTGAGAGATCCACGATGTTGTAAGGGTAGACTCAGATAGTCACTCATGAATATTCTAAGGGGCATCAAATAAGATAATTTCCTTATTACATAGAGGCCCTTACTCTCCCACAAGGTCACCCGATGGAGTATTGACTCCAAGGGTTGGACATATACCAAAATCAGTCAAAGGCGAGTGGCACCCTTGGAGAACATAGTGTGTCTTGAAGGGCAGGTCATGATTTTTAACACAGGTGAGTCAATAAACCTAGGTTCCTAGAAAAAAATATTTTATTTTGACATAATCAACCTTAAAATAAATGTTGAATGAGTAAATTGTATTAACTATAAATTCCCTTAGAAAGAAATGTTAATCCTAGTTGAAATTAAACCCTAGGTATAAATAGGGTAAGAGGAATAAAGACTAATTAATAAATTAATAAAAGGGGGATGAAGAAGAAAAAATCAAATTAAGAATTTAAAAGGAAAATAAATTATCTAAGAATTAATTGTTGTTTATGTGCAAAACATGCTAATTTAGAACTTATACAAAAGGGAATTTAATGCAAAAAAGAATGTGGAACATAGAAAGGAATCTACTCTAGAGAACATTCCTAAATTAAAACTCAACTAAGCTTTAAGAAAGGTGTCATTCATTAAAGGAAATTGAGGGAATCAAGGGACAACAAGGAGCATTTTTAGGAATTCTTTTAGGTGGGTGAAGGAAATTGGAAAAATAATTTAATTAATTAAATGAATATATGTTGAAACTAAGGAATGGGGTGTCAAGTGTATGGGGGAGAGTTTTTCCTAATTAATTTTAATAAAATGAATTTAACGTGCAATTGGAAGCACCACTAAGATAACTCTATAAAAATAATGGGGGAGAAGAGGAAATGATCATGACTGCTATGCGTAATGTTATGCCACCATATTTCTCTTTATTGATTTTTCTTGTGGGAGTTGGGACACCCAGCGTGAATAGGGAGTTGTAGCTTGACCTTGTGAGGTGAGATAAGTGTTATCTTTTCTCTGGTTGTCTGCATGGCCCCTTTTCATTTTTGGAGTCTACATGAGAAGAAGAGTACCTGTAGCATTGGATGGGAGGTACCGGTGAAGTCTTCATGGTTAGGAAGCGAGAGGAGGTCCAGATCGCCATTTGGCAATGAACATCTCTAGGACCAGTTCGTCAGTGACGATATTTTGATTAGAATTTTAATTGTCGTAAGAATGGTCATGTATATCGAATTTTGTTTATCTTTTCCTCATATGTATTACAATATCTATTGTTAAATTGATGCAATTCCCAAGATGCGTGTAATATAGAAGAAACTTGTTGACACTGAATTATTTTCTAAATTCCAAAAACATTTAAGGAATATCTTATTGTGCTATTTCTATCTACCATTTGTAGGCTTACGCTTAGATTTTTTCCTCTTTGTTTTTCATTATTTCCTTTGCATTCTTGGAGGAAGTTTAACCATGTGTTCAGAGCCAAAAATCGCCCAGTGTTACGATCTCGTGCTTCTTTGTGTTGTCCGGTCTCTTCCCACTCAAAAATTCATTTAGATTCCTGACATTTTTAAAATTGGCTTGATGTTATACATCTCACCTCTTCGTTTTCTTTAAATGTCGATAACGTTTCATCTATGCTATGCATTTTTGTTTGATCATTTTCATGAGTTTTTCTCTATGTTGAGAGACCCAGGGCGCTTCCCCCATCCTCTCTTTTACCCAACAAATCGCTCAACTACCTCTACATTTTTCCTTTACTTTGCATTTTATTTTTCTGTGTGGGGGACTGTAATCCCAGCATGGGATATCTTGTACCTCTAAGTTTTTGGTGTAAAAACGTGCTCAGACTGTGGGGGGAAACTAGAAAGAGTTTTTACCCTTCTCACCTCTACGTTATTGGTTTAAAAAAGTTCTCAGAATGTGGGGGAATTTAGTGAGATATTTTACCCTCCTTACCTATGTGTTTTTGGTGTAAAAACGTGCTCAGAATGTGGGGGAAAATAGAAAGATTTTTTTCCTTCCTTACCTATGCATTTTTGGTATAAAACGTGTTGAGACTGTGGGAGAATTTTTCCATATTTTTTATCCTCCTTACCTAAGAGTTTTTTGGTGTAAAAACATGCTCAAACTGTGGGGGAAACTATCAATAGTTTTTACCCTCCTTATCTCTGTGTTTTTGGTGTAAAACGTGCTCTGAATGTGGGGAAAATGAGCATGCATTTTTACCATCTTCATCTCTGCGTTTGTTTTATATTTACTCATCTATTTAATTTTTTTATTTGCAGCGATTTCATTTATATATAGAGAAAATAACCATTAAATGCTCTGCGTTTGTTTTATTTTCACTCATCCATTTCATTTTTATTTTCCAGCGAATTCATTTTTGTACACAACAAATTTAATCACTAAATGCTCTACTTTTGTTGTATATTTACTCAGCCATTTGATTTTTCTTTGCCAAGGAATTCATTTTTGTATACAACGAAAATAACCAGTAAAAGATCTACAATTGTTTGTATATTTAATCATTTAATTCAGTTTTCATTTGCCAGTGATTTCATTGTCTTATACAACAAAAATAACCATTAACATTGCCTACTTCCCTTGTTGCCTTTTTCTCTACAACTGGAGACCCAGAGCTCTCTCTCTCTCTCTCTCTCTCTCTCTTTACTGGGCATTTGCATGTAACCTCTGCCTGCAATCGAAGAAAAACAAAATATTTAATATAGTAACCTGAATTTAGACCATGGAAAACACATGTTTTTATCAATTCAAGAATATTAATTAACTTAATAAGGATGTTGATGTGTAGGTATAGAATTTATATGATTCAATGTAATCCATAATTTTCACTAAACAATAAAACAATTGGATTCGAGTCATTGATATTATGAATAGTCAAGCTACATGAAGAGTTGTCTTATTACGAAGCTTTAAGCACTTGATAGTTGATTTGTAATTATTTTTCTCTAGCATCCTTTAAAAACTGGTGGATTATTCTCTGCACCCTTATAAAAACAACTAACATATGATTGATTAAGAATTTAGGATCTCTTGCACCCTTGAATAAATTTCAAGCATGGTTGGTTAATATTTTGACTCTCTTGCACATTGAATATTACTGACAATGAATGATTACGTTAATTATTTATTGCGTACACCGATTAATGTTACACATGGTTACATAAGTGGTTAGATTTATATCGCACCATGAAATTCAATGTAAAGAATGATTGTGTTAGTTATTTACTTCTTGCACAATAACAATTTATTGTAAGGAATTATTATTACTGAACTTCTCACACACCATGGAATAAAAGTGGAATTTGATATTGACTACACTTTACCCTGATTATATGATTAGGATTGATTGAATTTTCATCTACACCCTAATTTAATTAAAAATTATTACTTGTGCCTTTAAATTTATTAATGTATGATGGATTAATAACTATTTTTCTATTGCACCATTGAATATTGATGTTGCCTTATTGGATTAGAATTTGGTTACTATTGTGCTTTTAATATTATTGAAGTATGATTGATTTATTAATTGTATTCTCTTGTTCCCTGTGAAATAAACTCGATATCTCTTGCGTCTTGAACTGTTGATGTGTAAACGATGGATTAATTGAATAGAATGCTTGTGCATAATTCGATAATATGATGTATGACTAGTTGAGGAATTAGAATCCTTGTGCGCATTGAATTATAATGTAACGTATGGTTTTAGATGTTATTCTTCTTGCGCAAAATGAAAATTTATTATGACGGATGATTTTATATTGTGAATGGGTTTGTGCCATGAATGCAACTGATAAATTCTTTTGCGTCTTGGATTTAATATGGTCTATGATATGTTGTGTGAATTATTACTCATGCGCCATGTCAAATTGTGAATTAGGATTGATGGATTGATGAAATTGATTATCGTTGATGTTGTTGATTTAGCATAGTTAGTTGGGACTTGAATGTGTTAGTGGGATGTAGACACCTCCTTGTTTCTCAGAACTATCTCCATCCCTGAGACCTTAAATGGTTAAAATCAATTGGAACCTAGGCTTGACCATTTCTTATGTGTCCTGCGGGTCTTAACCTTGGAGGGTAGGTTGGGTGGGTAGCGTATTATGTTATTCTTGTGATTATCTTCAGGATCCTTTTTAAGACCTAAATAGTGGCACATTAACCCTTAATTGGGGCATATTACATTAGTAATGTTACTTTTCTTATGTCGGCTTCGGTCCATTAGTTGTAATTGTACCTCCTAGTCTCCTATATATACCAAGGAGACATTTTCACTTGGAATCATCTTGTATTGGGAAATTTATGTGTTGTATAAGGAGGTTTTATTGAAATTAATAATACAACTGAGAGGGGGGGGGGGTGAATCAGTTGTAACTGAGCTTAAACAATTTTTAACAATTAAATCATTATTAAACTTTCTTCAAGTGATCATCAACAATATACAGCATATGGACAGTGAAAGTAAGGAGCATCAGTCACACGTAAGATATACACAGAGACAGATTTTCATGAGGAAACCCATAAAGGGAGAAAACCTCTTCTTCTTCGAAATGATAGGAAGTCTTTTAAGTTCTGTACATCATCTATAATTGAGCACCAACTCAATGTGAGGCTTCTACCTTTGTTTTACAAGCTGCAACTTGTTTGAGAGCACCAACTCTCTAGTTTCTCTAGCACCCACTAGAAGGAAGCACCAACTCCCTTAATGTTCTATTACCAACTGGATAGAAGCACCAACTTCTAGTTACACAGGCTCCAACCTGTATAATAGAGAACACTTGCTCTCCCTTGCACCACCCTGGTTTCTCTGGTTGCAACCATATGGAAGCTACAACTTCCTATGTTCAAGCTCTCACTTGAACCTCTGAGGACAACATTCCTCCCGAGCACCTCCCAACCTCCAAAAAATATTAATGAATAACTAAACAGTAAACTACACAGATAAATCAATTCTTACCACTCGTTCTTTGTTCTGTAAATCTGGACTTCTTCAAACTGTTCTGCAATTCTTCTCTTCCTCTGTCTTCTCAGCAGGTCTACTCTGCATCAACTTGTTCTGTCATTCTGTTCCGCTTCAAGTCTTCTTCATCATCTGTTACTCTTCTCTGAGTTTCATCTCACACTGTGCATATTATCAATCTCACACTACACATTCTATGATTTTCCCTTTCTTACATTTTCATTCATTTTTCATACAGAACAACCAACCATACACAGTGTGTCTCATTTTCTTTTGTGCACCCACCCACGGTGGTTCAACTTCACATTTCCTTAGGAAACATAAAGACAACTGTCTGAGCAACTGAAACCCCAACTAATTTGCAATCATGAGTTTGTTACACTAACATATTCGTAACTGAGGAGTTAACTGTGAGAGAGAACAGTAACCTTCCGATCATATTCCAATTTATCTGTGTCGTTGGATGAACTTTATCGACATGCCTTTAAATCGGGTTTCGGCATTTCGACAATCCTGTGCTGAGTGTCTCGACACTTCATTTTTCGATCTCTAAAGTTCTGATACAGAACTTTTATGCACTAGCTGCTTCCCCAATATGACTATGGTCATAACCAAGCACCTATGCAAAAAGCACTTTTGCGATTTCTCATTTCATGAATTTCAACACTATGCTTCGTTGTCCCCAAGTCAGTGAAATTTCGACCGCTTTCCATATGTCCTATGATTCCATGTTCCAGATATGATCTTGATTCAATGACTACAATTGAATCGTGATTTTTCATATTGTGATTTCGACATTTTTGTTTCATTGTTTTCTTTGCCTCTCCATGTCGCAATTAGCGAAACTCCGATATGGAGTTAGATCAACAATTCATATTTGATCTTGAACTGATGGCTCAGATTAAATTGTGATTTCTCATATCGCGATATCGTGATTCCTGATGTTAATAATAATTGACATCTCCAACTCTCGATCTCTGAAATTCTGACAAGGATTGGAATCAATGGTCCAGATCAAACATAGATCTGATGGCTCAGATTACATCGCGATTTTGCATATCACGATATCGATATTCCTGATGTTAATAATATGTGGCATGCCCAACTCTCAATCCCCGTAACTTTGACATGGACTGGAATCAATGGTCTAGATCAAACCTTGATGTGACATCTCAGATTACATCACGATTTTGCATATCATGATACCAAGATACCTGATGTTAATAATCTTTGACATATCCAACTCTCGATCCCCAAAACTCCAACATGGACTGGAATCAACAGTCCAAATCAAACCTTGATCTGATGGCCTAGATTACATCGTGATTTCACATATCGCGATTTCGAGACGTTAGGGAACCCTGTTCCTTTGACTCTCCAGTTAGCAAAATGACGATCTATCCCCACGTGTCCTACCTGTATATGGATGGTCCTCCTTCTTTTGGAATTTTGTGTGCCTTCTTCTCCTTGTTATACTTTAAAAGGTGTGTAGGTTCTCCTTTATCAAACGATGGTCGGGTCCTGTGCTTGGATCTAATGTCTGAGATCTGTCCTCCTCTTCAACGCTCTTCTTGTCTATATTAATATCTGACGACCCTCATTCTTTTGGGAATTTTGAATGAGATCCATCGATCAAAAATGCTTCTCAAACTTTACGGGCCTTCGTTGTGTTTCCTTTGATCATTCGATCTTCTTGAACTTATATTTTGTTTGCCTATCGATTACAAACTTCCTGTACTAATGCCATCTTCATTGTTGTACTTGCCATCAATGACAAGCATTCGATGTCTGTTAAATATTTTCCATTCGTTGTCTGTTAAATATTTTCCAACAATATCCCCCTTTGGCATTGATGGAAACAAAAGCACCCACATGCATTCAGACTCGACTCTCCTCCCAAACTCTTCTCTCCCCCTTTGACATCAATGTCAAAGAAGAAACATTTTTCCCCTGATATATTGCAAAACATACTCCCCCTGTTGACTATAATCATTTTTGAAATACACCGGATATTCAATAAGTACTCCCCTGACCAGGTGAATAGATTAGACACAAGAAATTATAACTCCCAATTTTTGACGAAGATATCCAAAAGGGGTCACTGCTAATGGTTTAGTAAAGATACTAGCCATCTGTTCTTTGGAAGGAATATAATTCAACTGAACAATTCTGTTTGTAACTTGTTCTCTGATAAAATGGTACTTTATTGGAATATGCTTAGTCTTGGAATGAAGAACAGGATTCTTGGAAACACTAATGGCACTGGTGTTATCACAATGAATTAGAATAGGGTCAGTGTAAGTTACCTTCATATCTACAAGAGTTTGTATCATCCATAAGATTTGTGTGCAGCAAGTAGCAACAACAATGTATTCTACCTCTGTAGTGGATAATGAAATGGATCATTGCTTTTTACTAAGCCATGCAACTAATGAGTCACCCAAAAAGAATGCTCCTCCACTAGTGCTTTTTCTCTCATCAACATAGTTTGCCCAGTCTGCATCTGAATAAGCAGTTAACTGGAAATTATGATTTCTAGGATACCACAGACCATAAGTCATTGTTCCCTTCAAGTATTTAAACATCCTTTTGACAGCTACCAAATCACTTTGTTTAGGAGCAGACTGAAAACGACCTACCATTCCAACAACTTGCATTATATCAGGACATGATGTTGTGATGTACAGAAGATTGCCTATCATAGAGAGATATGTCCTTTGATCAACATCAAGTGAGATATCATCTTTACTCATCTTGCAACCAACCACCATAGGTGTTCTAACTGTAGAGGAATCTTCCATCTAAAATTTCTTCAACATCTCTTTCAAATATTTTTCTTGAGAAATAAAAATTCATGCAGATCTTTGTTATACTTGTAGGCCAAGAAAATATGACAATTCTCCGATCATGGAAATTTCAAATTCTGTTTGCATAGAATTAGCAAACCACTGGACAGATGATTCATTAGTACAACCAAAAATAATATCATCTACATAAACCAAAACAACTAGTAAGTTATCACCTTCAGATTTAATGTAAAGGTTACTGTCAACAATACCTTTCTTGAACCCTTTTTCTTGTAGAAATTTGTCCAGTCTATAATACCAAGCTCGTGGTGCTTGTTTTAGTCCATATAAGGCCTTCTTCAGCTTACAAACATAATTAGGATTATTTGTCAATGAGAATCCTTCAAGTTGTTCCATATATACTTCTTCCTCTAGATCTCCATTAAGAAATGTTGACTTAACATCCATCTGATAAACTTTGAAGTTCTTATGACATGAATAAGCAAGAAACGTTTTGATAGCTTCCAATCTTGCCACTGGTGCAAAAGTTTCATCAAAGTCCCGACCTTCAACTTGTGCATATCCTTTACAAACCAGTCTAGCTTTATTTCTAACAACTTGTCCTTTTTCATTCATTTTATTCTTGAACACCCATTTGGAACCTATTACATTCTTATCTTCAGGTCTAGGGACAAGCTCCCAAGCATTGTTCTTCTCAATCTTATCAAGCTCTTCATTCATTGCTCTAATCCAATTATCTTCCTAGCTAGCTTCCTCAAAAATTTTAGGTTCAGTCATAGATAAAAAGGCAACATGAGATTGTTCTATGTCTTTAATCAATTTCTTTCTTGTCTGAACTCCTTCATTTATATCCCCAATTATCTAATTTTCAGGATGATTCTTTTTAATAATTCTGAGAGGTGATTTTGATTCTTTCTGCTTATTTGTGTTAGTTTGAATATTTGTATGTTCATCTGATCCAGACTCTTCTCTTTCTGATTTTTTGGACCTGTTCATCTTCATCTTCAACTGTATCTTTTGTTCTTGGTTCAACACTGCTTACATTTCTGACTGGGATTTCTTCATCAACTTTTATATCTATACAATCAACTAGTTTGTGTAGTCTCTTATTGTAGCATCTGTAACCTTTACTATTTGTAGCATAACCCAAGAAGATACCTTCATCGGCCTGGTCATCATATTTGCCAATATGTTCGTCATTGTTCTTGATATAACATTTACTCCCGAAGACTTTAAAATGCTTGATTGAAGCAGGTCTTCCAAACCAAAGTTCATAAGGGGTCTTGTCACTGTGTGGTCTGAGATGATCTTTTTTAATGATATGAACAGTTGTATGAATTGCTTCCACCCAATATGTTTGAGGTATGTTCCTTTCATTCATCATTGATCTTTCCATTTGTTGTATTGACCTATTCTGCCTCTCAACAACTCCATTTTGCTATGGAGTCCTTGGAATTGTGTACTCTCTTTTGATCCCATGCTTATCACAAAACTCTTTGAAGTTCCCTTAAATAAACTCTCCTCCTCTATCAGACCTTACATCCTTTAATATTTTTCCTGTTTGATTCTCAGTCAGAGTCTTAAATACTTTGAATTTTTCAAATGCTTCAGATTTTTCTTTCAAAAAGGAAACCCAAGTTAGTCTAGAATAATCATCAATAATCAACATAAAGTAATTTTCTTTTCCCATACCTTCTTTCATTGATGGACCACATAGATCCATATGTACTAACTGGAGAGGTTTTTCTGTTGAGGGAAAGTTTTTAGATTTGAACTAAGTGCAAGTAAGCTTTCCTATCTGATAGGATTTACAAACAGAGTCATATGTCTTTGATATCTTCAGAAGATCTTTTACTACCCCATTGTTTCTGAGTTTGATTATGTGATCAAAATTTAGGTGACCAAGTCTCCTATGCCACAACCAACTTTCATCATATTTTCTTAATTGACATTCTTCTTCTTCTTCTTTTAAAACATAGACATTGTTTTCTGTTCTTATACCTTTTGCAACTAGATGACCTAAATCCATAGTTTTTATTCTACAGTCTTTAGAGCTAAAAACAACTTCACATCCTCGGTCACAGACTTGACTAACACTAAGAATATTATGTTTCAAATCTTCTACAAAAAAAATGTCTTGAGCTTTTCTTTTCCGTTACATAAACTTACAATTCCTTTACCTTTTATCTTTCCTGGTGCATCATTTCCAAAAGTTACATTCCCTGACTTGCTATCACTTAGAGTTAGAAACTTACTTCTGTCTCCAGTCATGTGTTTGGAGAATCCACTGTCAATATACCAGAGATTCTTTTTCCTTTGGGCTGATAGCACTAGTCCACACTTGTCATCTACTTTCTTCTTCCAAACTTTGACATTTTTAGTAGCGGGGATCAAATCTGAATTGTAATTCCTCAAGCAATAGTCTCCAACTTTATGACCATAATTATGACAGTTGTAACATTCTGTTTCACTAAATAATAGATCATAATGATTGTTATGCACATATCTGTTGTTGTGTTTCACCTATGTCCTTCTTCCAGTCATCACATGATTTATAATATGTGATTGTTTGTTTCTTGGTTGTTTTAATATTTATTGTGGAAGATAGTTATTCATTGAATATCTTGATTGTTCATATCTAAATCTTAAAGAACAGTTTATAGCTTTGTGACTAAAATTAGAGCAGAGAAAAAAATAACCATAGAAAAAATCTTTGTACCTTGAAAAAATCTGTCTTCTTTGAGGAGGTCGACTTTTGTCATGCCAATAATCTTTCTAGTCTACAAATTTGGTTCTGGGGATTTTTCTTTCATTTCTTCTTGGTGGCTGATTTTCCTTCTTTGTTTCTGCAGAGTGACTGTAGTCAATGTTTGAGGATTTGACAAACTTGATAGATTCTGTATTATTTGGATGATCACTACTTGATCTTTATTCATATCCCAATCTAGCTTTCAACTTTGAATTTCTTTGCTGATTTAGAATGGAGGTTAATTCTTCTGAGGCTTTAATACTTGGCAGGTTTTGATGATACAATCCTTTAAATTTCTCCATTTATTTTCTAGTTTTTACTATCTCTTCTTCTAAGGCTTCACACCTGACTTTCCTCTCTAACAATTTTTGTTTCAGTATGACTTCTATTTTATTTGCCTCTTCTAATTCCATTTTCAGCAGAGCAAAGTCTTCATCAGGTTTTTTACTGTCTTTCTTGAACCATGTCAACAATTTTTTTTCTTTCTGTTCTTAGTTCTGAGCCTATCAATTTCTTCCAGTGCACTGATCAATTCTCCTTCCAATTCAACCACAACTTCTTCATCATTATCATCATTGCATATTTTATTATTATAATAATCCTCCTTGTCCATAAGCATGAAATCATTTGCCTTACCTTCACAGGATGAGTCACTATAGGTGTCTTCTGAGGAATTGCCATTATTTGCAACCAAACTTTTCTTCTTATTATATTTCTTGTATTTGTACTTCTTTTCATCATCAGAGTTCTGGTCCTTTTTCTGATGGGGAC